>KN483016.1:7406-40876 GCA_000787095.1 Periophthalmodon schlosseri | reverse complement strand
ACCTTTCCTGGTTCATTTTTGGACTCCCCCTTCCCTTCAGTCCCCACTTTTTCGCCGCCACTTTCATTATCTCCTCGTCAAATCCCGGGCGCCAGATTTAGCGAGCCCAAAGTTGACAGGCGAAGCTAACCCCAAACTAGCCCGGATTTCAGTCACTTCACCGGGGCGTCATCTCGTCTACCCGCCCCCGGCCGCTTGTGGATACCTCCCCGTGAAGCTGACGAGTATCTGCGGTGGGTTTTATCGCTGGTAAGCCGGTTGTTCCCTAGCAGGCGTGCTCGATTTAGCCTGCTAGCTAATACCCCGCGTATTTAGCCAACACAAGGCCTCAGTCCAGCCCCAAAAGCATCTGCCACTAAGACTATTTGCATCGACGCGCAGTGATAGTTGACAGGTGAGTGGCGAATACGCACTGTTCCCTTTTTGCGAATGTGGTGGGGAGCGCTTAACTACTCGCTACGGATCGTGTTGTCAATGTTGTGTTTGTTAGCTTCAGTGCTAATCACATTTCAGCTCGATCCTAAGCGATGGGGGTTGGGGAATCCGCGAAATCACGCCGGAGGTCGCCATCTTTCATTGGATGCTGCAAAAGGACTGCTCTCCGCTGGCTGGACACGGCTGCAACTCCGCTTCATTTTACGAGCGGTGTTACGGTGGTTGTTTCGTGCGTTTACGCCCCTAACGTGGTTTAACGTGTGTTTTTGTTTTGGTGTGTTTGTCTGTAAGGGGAATAAGGTGGTGTTCTAGCGAAAAGACCTTGCTTTTTTTTTGGTGGTGTTGTCAAAGATGCGTTCAACTCTAAAAACGCGTCAGAAGCGAACTCGCAAGTTACTACTTTGGAGGGTTTGGAGCGATATGGGACTGTTGTGTCGCGATGAACGATAATATCGCGATGTTTATTGAGATTGCTGAAGGTTTTTTTTTTTAAATGTCTTGGATCATACAACAACTTGTGCTGTGTTTATAAATGCAAATCATGATCTAGATTGGATTGGATTAGTACGTCATGTGGTCAAGAACATTTTTTCCGCATCTGGTGGAATAATGGCAAACACAATAATACTGAACGTACAACATTATTATTATCTTCAGTTTTTGTATTTTGTCCCATTCCTACTTCTTGGACCAAATATTGTTCATTGACAGGTCACATTTCCAGAAGAAATTTTCCATAATCTTGATGTCACTATTTGTAACAGTAGCGTTTACTTTAGGATCCAGAGAGATGAGGTTGTCAATGGTTCTGTATGTGTCTACAGCTTAAGCTTCTGATTGAACGGCGGTTCAAAGTGTGAAAAAAGCTGTTATATGTCATGCAGAGCTCTTATAGATTGTATTTACACCTATGTTGTGTTGTTTCCTTGAAGAATTCAGCTTTAATTCATATTGGCATTGGTGTTTTGGCTGTATCTTGGGGTCAAATTTTGTAAATGGTTTGACATCTCACTACCTGCTTTTTAATTGTAATTGAACTTATTGACTCATTTACAAAATTGAAAGAAAAGGACTAGACGATGTCCTTTCCTCTCTTAGTGGTCATCTCCTAGCTCCACTTGAATTAATAACTTATCATTCGACTGTATTATATGGAGCTGTATATTCTGTTTTTGATCAAAGTCCTTATACTTATAATCCAGCGTAGACTTTGCATTTAGCCCTGTGTCTGACCTACAAGACAAAGGAGAGAACGGTTACATTGTGCTGGACAAAAAAGGTGCTATATTTACTATTTCTTACTAGGTCCTATTTATATTTACCAAGATTACTCATGTGAACTTTAAGCCATGTTATAATGCTGTTACCTCATCACAAACATACCTGGAGTTGTGTTTTGTTTCATTCACACATGTTTGAGTAACCCTTTATTAGTATTTTACATCTCCAAAGCTGGAGTTGTGTTTTGTTTCATTCACACATGTTTGAGTAACCCTTTATTAGTATTTTTACATCTCCAAAGCTCAAAATGCTCTGTTCCACCTTGTGACGTCATGAAGCGGTATTTTTTAAGTAAACAGCTACTTTTTACCTTTTAGTTCAGTAGAGATCGGCAATTCCAGAGCTGAAATGATCCAAATGATTCCAGTGAAGGTGTGTGGAGTTTAAAAACACAGTGGAGCACTTCCTGTATTACCACATAACATCACAAGGTGGAACAGAGTGTTTTCTGCTTGAGAGAAAGACTCTAAATATGCAAGTTTTTGTGTTAAACACGTGTGAATGAAACCACAGGGAATCGCATTATAACACAAATCAAAACAGTGTAACATGGGCCCTTTAACTTTCTAATATATAAACTTTGTGACACATAGACCTGTCACAATAACAAATTTTGACACACGATATATCGCTGCAGAGAACTATTGCGATAAACGATAATATTGAAACTACTTTATGCCGCTGACATAAAAACAATAAAGCTGGATTATCCATGTAAACTATTTTTAAATATACAATATCATTAAAAGGCCTGGGCTACAACGCAAAAATGGCAGAATGAACCAATAATTAGCCGTAGAAGTTACTTATTCAACCCCCTACAGCTCAGATCTTACACGATTACATAAAAATAGCATAAACCTCCCCACTATTGCAAAGACATTGTACACACAATAAACACTGAGCCCCAAAAACGTATTGTTCCATCTTTCATGTACTGAACGATTCGTCGATACAGTGATCATCGTGACAGGCCTAGCAACACACCCAGCTCTCCAAACCAGAGCAGGGAGGATCAGGCACTGGGCTCTAGTGGGAGGCTTTTGTGCTCTGGTCAGAATGGTAAATGGTGAATGGGAGTTTGGGTGTGGGGAGGAGGAGTGTCACTGTGCTCTGGAGCCGGAGCCGGGCCTGGCATGTGAGCGGCTGCTGCTGCGGCGCTCGGAGCATGTGTCACAGGCTAATTTCACCTGCACTGCGTCTGTGTGAGGGCTCCGGTCCTACGGCGTTTATGGAGGGGGCTGTGGTTGTGCTTCTCAACTGGAGCTTCTCGGGCCTTTGCCAAAAATACCGTTAGGTCTGTCACGATAAATACTATATCGAGTTATCGTTCAATATATTTTAGATGGAACAATACTTTTTGGGGGTCACTACAATGAGATCTGAGCTGTAGAAGGTTGAATAAATAAGTTGTATGACTCACTATAGACACAAAACAAATGACCCAAGTGTTGCCATCAGCTAGGCCTGTCACAAGAACACATTTTGAAGCACGATATATCGCTACAAAGATGTACTGCGATCAACGATAATATTGAAACCGCTTTATGCCACTGATACAATAACAATAATGCAGGATAATCCCAGTGAACCTTTTTTAAATAGACAGTATCATTAAAAGGCCTGAGCTGACGCAAATTAATAGCAAAATGAAGCAATAGTTAGCCATAGATTTTATTTATTCAACCCTCTACAGCTCAAATCTTATCATATTACAACAAAAATAAATAAATACTTTCTTATATTGAACGATAAGTCAGTATAGTGATTGTAGTGACAGACCTACAATCTGCCATTATTTTTTGCAGGTCATTTTTTTTTTTTACAGTTTTGTACGTTTAGAATACTTTTTGGGGGGTAATTCTGCTTTATGGTTTGGTTTCAATATGATCGTTTATTGTCTGTATTTACTACAGCAATGTATCGCACTTCAAAATGTGTTATCGTAACAGGCCCATATACTGTTGATGTTTTGTTTTTTGTCACAGTTTAGTTGATTAATCAGTCAATAGAGTCTTAGTCAACTTATTTAATTTCGATTTTAAGGTTTTATGTGGGACAAGAGCAGCAACAGCGAGGTATATAGTGACTGACTTGAATTTTTGGGGGTCAGCATCTATCGTGGGGACTTTTTCTTTATACTAGTAGAGAACATTTTATATTTTTCTGTTCTACGATAAGATCTGAGCCGTAGAAGCCTGAATAAATGAATTATAGATACAAACTTACTACTAAGATATGCATTCTGCCATTTATTTATTACAGTTCATGTTTTTTAACCATGTTGTACATCTTAGAATAGTTTTTTGTTCTTAATCCTACTTTAAGGCTTTTGTGTCAGTGGCATAAATTAGTTTCAATATTATCATTTATCGTCTATATTTACTTCAGCGATATATCGTACGTCAAAATATGTTACCGTGACAGGCCTAGTTTCAGCACTTATTCTGTATTCATAGCTGTTTTTTGTATTAAACCCCCGTGTAGTTGTTAATTTTCATGTGACTCGATACCTGCTCAAATGAGTATCTAGTTTCGATACTAGTTTTAGTATCGTGAGTATCTGATTTTCGATACTTTTGATAGCCCTATGTTCTAATAGCTTGGGTTCATGTTCTGTTATTTTGTGTCATAATGAGGATATTGTAATGGAGGGCAGGGGCCAGTGTAACTCTGGGAGATTCTGTCTTTAAGGGTAATATGCAGGGGTCAAGATCTCGTGAGAATGATTTGATGAGATTTTTTTCCCCATGTGCACACTTGGATTGGACCAAAAAGGGTTGGGCTGTTACATTTCTTATAGCTCCAAAAAGCAGGACTAGAAACAACAACAACAAAATGGCAACAAAATATGACACCAAATAAATCAAAAATTGTGAGGCCAAAATTGGAAACTGAATCGCACAATTTGTATATGAGCAATTTATTAAAATCTCGTACTGTCTTGTCGTCCTGCGCCTAATCGTATTTGTCTTGTAGAAATCGTCTCATCCCCACCCCTTTTTAATACAAGTATTTATTAGGGATTGGCTCACAAACTCTCAAGTGGTTCTCTAACGGTGGTACGACTAGGGATGGGCAGTTTGCCAAAAAAAAATCATATTACAATTTTCTAGAGCCAAGATCACGAGTTGTTAAAGGTGCTATAACTGATTTTTACAGTCTTTAAAACGTGAAATACCGTTATTCCTCATTACCTTATGCATTCCGAACATCCTAATTAGTCACTGCGAGGAGTTACAAGCTCTTTTCACAACTGGATCATGATTTTATCCAAATTCTTGTCCTAGTCCTATTTAAAACCAGGTTTAGCCCAAGTTTAGACTTGGAATAATTATTTTAGAAACTTGTTTAGATCTGGTGGTACCTGAAAAAGCCAGATATTTTCTAAGGTGGTACTTTGTATGAAAAGTGTAGGAGCCACTGTTGTAGTGTCTTTTTAAAATTTTGTTACTGCACAGTTAATCAATAACTTGCTCCTTGGTCTGGACTCCATAACAAGGCATGAACGAGATTGAGTTTTATGACCCAGACATAGCAGTTACATAAAAATAACACAGCAAATGTGTAAACAGTGATTTTTCATAAATGGTATTTGTATTTTTCTCTGTAAATGAACTTCATCAGGATGCCTTCAAGTGTAAGGCTGGGTAATATGACAATACAAAATGAATTGTAATCTGATTCCTTTATTTTAGAAATCAAATTGTTGTTCAGTGCTTTTCTGTTTAAAGGGCCTATATTATGCTATTGTTGATTTATGTTATAATGTTGATTCCTCACCAAAAACATATCTGGAGCTGTTTTGTTTCATTCACACATGTTTAATACACAAACCCTGCATATTTAGGCTGTGTTCCTTTGTCAAATTGAAAACACTCTGTTCTACCTTGTGATGTCATATAGTAATACAGGAAGTGCTCCACTGTGTTTTTAAACTTCACTAGAATCATTTGGATGATTTGAGCCCTGGAATTGCCAATCTGTACTGAACAAAAGGTAACTGTTAACTTGAAAACTGCCACTAGATGACATCACAAGGTAGAACAAAGCTTTTTGAGCTTTGGAGATGCAGACAGATAACGTGGCTCATGGCAGATTGATGTGATTATTTGAATCTGATATGTCACTCTGAATTGAGCTCTACACATTTATCAATCTGGAGCAACTCTTGCTGAAAGCTATCGGAAAACATGGAATGTCATGACGATTATTTGAATCTGATTGGTCGAAGCGGAACAAGAGCGAAACAAGGCAAAAAATCAGACATCTTCCCTGTCCACAAATGCACAGAACACAGTAGTCTGTATTTTCACTAAAATAGGCTGAAGTACATCTGTTGTGTCTTCATGTTTGTTTTGGTTCACTTGGGGCTTCTGCACAAACCTCAATGCTGCTCTGTGACCACCAACCACCTGTCGGGCCCTGTCGCACCAGCGGGGGGCACGCCAAGATGGATTCTCTTGAGTTTGTGAACTCACAAATATTGCAAGAATCCATCTTGCTGTGCAAGGTTAGTACAGACTAATAATGCTGGATTAGTCAAAATGTTTGAATGAAACAACTGTGGGTATGTTTTTGAGGAGGTAACAGCATTATGACATGGCTTAAAGCTTACAAGAGTCCATTTTGTTTAATATAGGTCCTTTAATGCAGCTCCGTGCTCAAACACTAACTCTCTTTCCCACTCACTCCTCTTATCAGTCAGTCTGGGTCATGCTCTCGCTGAGGTGGATTTAACAAATTGCAATTAAGTGTGAATTCTTGACCTTTAAGACAGTAACGCTACTTCTTGACTTGTGATAAAATGTGCTATGATGAACACTACGAACACTACAGTCTCCAATGGTGAACCCAGTGGAGACTGCCCCAAACCAAAATGACCAGGGGCCTATCTCACCGTGGCTTTGAGCGTAAATCACTGTAAATGGAGGCTGGAAACTGGGAAGAGGTGGAGTCTAGTGTGGGCCAAAACTACACAATTTTCCAATACCTTACGAAGACAAATATTCTAGAGCTGGGCCTTCTTTCCCGGAGTTCCATTTGGCATGATTGACGGGTAGATCGGCCAGTCAGAGAAATGCATGGTCCATTCAGGCCAAAACAAGCATGACAGTTATGAGTAAGAAAAGAGACAAAAATAGGAAATTCCACTATTGAGATACATGCTACAAAAAATGGCTAGAATTAGATCAGTGCAATGTACAAGCCGCTCTTGTGGTCAAAACATGTCCACTGCGGGCTGTCTGGAAAGTGTTCATTAGCATAGTAGTTGCTGTTAGCTTAACTGTGACAGCAAAACGCCGCTCTGGTCTCTGAAAGTTGTTAAAAGTGCTTATAAACTCATCATGGTGAATAATTGGGATGCTGGGAACGCATAAGGTAAGCAAGGAATGACTTTGGACTGCTGCAAACCGTTTAAAATGAACCAGTTCTGTTTTTAAGACGGTAAAAATAAGGTACAGCTCCTTTAATTGTCTGAAAAGCAGACGGCCTCGCCATACAATACTCCTTGTTTAATCTTGTGGAATGCTGTTGGTTGGGCCTTTTTTAAGTCACTGTACAAAACACGAGGAAGCTTTTTTTTCTTTTGCAGAGCTTGTTTTGCCTGTGTCCTATTTTTACATTCTCCCAAACGTTCCCTATAGAAATAGACGGCACCGTAGCCCTATGTGTGCGCGCATGGTATCAGGTCATGTATCATCTGGAGGCCCCTCTCGTACCTCCTCTGCCCTGCGTTATGTAACAGGCTGCTCTGTGTTGAGGCGTTAATGATGACTTTGTGAAAGCTGTTGTCATAAACGCTCCGTATTTATAATGTTGTCAACCTCAATGTGGCTCAAGACCCAGACGAGCCATAAATCATCAATGCAAATTCAAGACTTGTGTTCTTCTTCGTGTAGACATTTTAGTTAGTGTCTGTTAAACTAAAACCAAAACAGATGGACCAAATGGGCTAAAGTAGCAACTGATTATTTTACTTGTCGATTAGTAGACTAGTCAGACGTTTATTTCCAATCCATTGTTCATTACGTTACATTGGGAGTATTATGCAAAATGGATTCTTTTCAGCTTTCTACCATATTATGTCATCCATGTTCCCTCTCGACAATTCTCCATAAATATACAAAAGCAGGATACAAAACTGTACACAGCAACTTGTGTACAATCTGATGTAATGTGCTAGAGTTTCATTGGTGGGACGCGCGCTGATGTGATAGCGCTCTGGAGGGGGAGTGACTTGGCACGGAGAGCAAAGGGAGGGGAGACTCAGAGCGTCCGAACGAAAGTGAAAACATGTTTATAGGTTGTTTTTGTTGAATTACAAAACAATAAAAGTGATCTAAACATGTTACGTGTTGGCAGTTAATACGCCATAGAAGGAATATACCCCCTCTTTAATAATGACACTTTTTTGCTAAAGTATATTTGCATATTTTTCAGTGTAGAGTCCAGATAATTATTAGGATGATCAAAATCTTAAAGTTTTACATGTGTGTTGTTAAATGGCGCTTTGTGATAAGACAGCTTAATGTGCCAGGAACAAGTTAGACGGATTTAAATACCTACTTCCTTATTTCATGGTTTGGAAATCAGGCGCCCCATCTTTGAAATTATTGTGATTAAAAGTTAAATGTGATGTCGCGTTGGCTGATATTTTGCTAACTTTGTACAGCCGTAAAGGTCCTATGTTACACAAAACTGATTTAAGCCATGTGATAATGTGGTTACCTCATCTAAAACATATCTAGAGTTGTGTTTTGTTTCATTCACACATGTTTGAGTAACACTTTATTATTAGTCAGTCTATGTCTCCAAAGCTCAAAATGGTCCATTCCACCTTGTGATGTCATGTAGTGGTAGTTAACGGTTAACTTTTACCTTTTAGTTCAGTGGAGATTGGCAATTGCAGGGTTGGGTCATCCAAATGATTCTAGTGAAGGTGTATGGAGTTTTAAAAAACACAGTGGAGCACTTCCTGTATTACCACATGACATCATAAGGTGGAACAGAGTGTTTTCTGTTTGAGAGAAGAGCTCAGGCTAAATATGCAGGGTTTGTGTGTTAAACATGTGTGAATGAAACAAAACCCAATTGCGTTTGTTATTAATGACTAAACAACATGTAACACAAATGTATCAGAAAATGGCCTGATAAATGCATATATCAACGTTTTTGCCAGGGTGTTCTGCCGTTGTCACATTTGGTAGATGCCGTGATAAGTTTAGATTGATTGAAGCCATGTCTCCACCATGTGCTGGGATCACTATTGGGGTCAAAGGTCAGGGGCTTTGGGCCACTCTTTCTGCTTTGTCTGAAAACACAGAAGCCCTGGTCACAGACAGACGCACAATTGTTGGCAGATTATCAAAGCTTTGCTACCACGGATGGGGTTAGCTCCTAAGTGATTTAACTAAGGCCCTATATTGTGCGTTGCATTATTGGCATTTCCTGTATATAACAAACCTTAGTTGTGTTTTTATATAGACACGCAACACCAGCAGAGGTCACTAAGCCTGTATGCGCCGGTGGAGTGAAGAAACAAGCTGTTTTTATAAAGCTCTAAACCATGCTAACTCGGTAGGCGGTATAAATGCTAACGTACATAAGAAAGGGTTGTGCCAGAATTTCGTCACGTAATAAATTAAAAAATGCTTTGCCATGCTTCATATGTATAGTTAAAGCAGCTCTTGGGGTCAAAATGAGCCAGCTGTATGTAAAGCTTTGTGTGTTTTATCTTTTGCCAAGCAGAAAGTTTGCTGTTAGCATGCTAGTTGTTGTTAGCGTTACAGTGACGGCAAAGTTTTGAAAAGTGTTTAGGAAGGGAGCAAATTGCAGACTGAAATTATTCCTTTGCAAACACCATTTCCTGTCTTATCTCTATAAAAATCAGTGTTTTGAAATGCAAGCTAATATTGTATTAGTTTCACAGTTCATATTTTCAGTCTTTTATTGTTGCCACTCCTTTACACTAATGCAGTAAGTATATGGATGCCAGGATAAAGCTAACTTAGCCTATTATTAGACAGTGAAATGACAGTGACTCAGGTGTCAGACAGGCCTTTTTTGAACGCTGCCTCGGTGTTGAAAATCACACGTCTTTTGTTTGTCCCTTCTTCTCGCCGTAGCTTACCTGGTGACACTGCGACTTCTCCCTGAGGAGCCAAGAAGCAGACGGCTCATGACTTCTGACCAGGACACGAAAGTAGTCGCTGAACCCCAGGTGCAGCACGTGCAAGAGGCAAAAGAGAACGTTCATTTGGTAAGTTTACTTTGTTTCTTTAGCAGAGTTCACGGAGTAGCTGCTGTTGTTGCTGTTTGAGCCTAAGAAAACAATGTGACTTTTTTACTTCACGGCATTGGTATTTGGGAGTGACTCGTTTGTAGCATGGCTCTAAGTCTAAGATCAAAGTTTGTTGTTCAAATTAGTGTTGTCACGATGCAAAAATTTCAAACTCAATTTCTATAATAAAGAATACTCAATACTTGATACAGATTTTGATACTCAAACTTTTTTTTTCAGTATCAATACTTGGCTAAATCAGTATGCAGTTTCATTACTAGTTTAAGTATCAATTAATATCTGATTTCTGATACTTTTGATAACTAAAGTTCAAACAAGTAATATATTTTTAACCTTACATTGTCTCTAATATAGTTCAGCTTTTGGTTTTTTTTGTTTGTCTTTTTTTACAAAGAGAACTTGATCGTGTCAATGCTCTTCCTAGAGATGGGATGATGAATAATGCATAATAATCGTTTTGTAGACGCAAAATTAGAACAATACATTCTCCAAGTGGGCTAAAACGCAAAAGAGCTGTCCAAAAACATCGAGCAGACTGAAGTGATATTTCAGCACTAGTGTTTTTAGTTTTACGGTCCATTCTTGTTTTGTGCGATAGTTCACCCTCAGCCATGACATTTTACAGGCAGGTTTTAGCACAGTTCTGATGAATTGCCATAATGTCTTTGGAATACAGTCATCAGGATCTCCCCTCCCCCTAAATATTAAGATGTTTTTGTAAATGTTGCACACCCCATGTTCCTCCCCCAAATGAACATTAAATGTCAGCCAGCTCACTGCACCTACAGAAGTCAAACATTGCATTTAAATACGTCATTTACACAAACAACCAAAATGCAAAATTGGAGCACATTGAAAACATTTTGTCTTAGCTGACTCAAAATTTATACATATATAATGTATAATCATGTTTTTTTTCTTTACTTTAAAGAGTATTTTACATTTATGGGGTTTTAACTGCTAACACATAACATATTTAGATCACCGTGTTATTGCCTAAAACAACGTATTAAGTTTCACTTTTGTTTTTGATGCTCTCCTCTCTCTTTGTTCTCCATGCCAAGTCACTCCCCCTTCACAGCGCTATCACAACATAATCAGCGTGCATCCCGCAAATTAAAGTACTGCGTATTGTATCAGGTTTGTCAAGTTGTTGTGTAGTTTTGTATCATGCTTGATGAAGAATTGTCATGTGCGAGCATAGATGACGTAGGCTTGTGGGATGAGCATTGAACAGAATCTCCCAGCTAACCGTAATGAGGGTTTGAATAGGGCCCAGGAGAGATTGCTAAATTACTGAAACATGCATGAATGACCTCTAAAACTTCATCTTCAGGCATCTTCATCTTCAGGCATGTTTTTGGTGAGGAAACAGCATTATAACATGGTAGGAAGCGCAAAAAAAATACATTTTGCATAATACCCCTTTTAATTTTGAAAACTCTTTCTACCAACTGAAATCCAGCACACGTACATCAACAACTTCATTTGTGAGTGCGTTTACACTTAAGTTCTATGGCAACGGTGGCCCAAGCGAGCATCTCCACAGCTGCGCTCCTTTTGACGGCGCTTGATTTCCCACACTGATTGTGTTTAACCAGGAGAAACAAGAGGCTGAGGCTGCTTGTAACTGAAGAGCCCTGACCTGTTTTTATTTCCCTCTTTTCATCTCAGAGTCACGGCACTATTGAGTTTAGGCTCATTCTTTATGTCGCAAATATTCAACCAGCCCCTGTCACCGGCCCATGGCTCAGGGTTCTCACAAATCCTGGATGCTACTGTAAGAAGTGACACAATTTCATGAAACAAGCAAACACAATTTTAGTGTGTTTTAACTCGCACGTTGCAGTGACATTAAAGTTATAGTATGGAACTTTTTTGCCAAAAAATAAATAGACTAAAATAAAATCATGTTTTTCATTATGCATGTGTTTTATTGCACAGAAAAACACAAAATCATGTGTCCTTATTGTGAGGGGGCTTGCATCTCCACAAACCCGACTCTTACTTGGCCTGGAGGAGAGCCACCTGCTTGTTTCCATGGAAATGTTCCTTTGGCTATAATACTCCACAGTATCGTGCAAAATCTATCCCTCTCTGTGGAGAATGTTCTGAAGTATGGTTTTAACTTTCCATTTTGACAGAATCAAAGTTTTTCCTCCTCCAGAAAGTTACATACTATCACTTTAAGGTGGCCCCTCCTCGCCTTTTCATGGTGTCTTAATAAATAAAACACCTATTCACCTTATTCCGGAAGTTGCCGTGGGCCACCGCCATTGTCATTCAGGTTGTATTATTTTGCATGGGGCTGCTGATCTTGACAGTAAATAAGTTCTATATGGACTACAGAGCCATTTTAAAGACTCCAGAGAATCGCTGCAGTGTTGACTTGTTGGTCACATGAACATAGAACGTTTTACACAAATCAACACTACTTTATATCAGATTTTAGCGGGAAAACCTTTCTCAAATTCTCCTTTGAAATGAATGGGATTCCCACTTAACCGGAAGTGTCACCACAAAGAAAACATGGTTTAGAAGCATTTACAGCAAAAGTGGGCAGAGTATGGTCAATAATTGCATAAATGCAAGAGTGATATTTGTAAAGCCATACTGCGGAACATTCCAGGAAGAGCAGCAGGTTTAGCACTGTACGGCTGAACCTGTGAACTTTTTTTTTTTTTTTTTTTTCCCAAAATTTCAAATACTCTTGCTTGAAGTCGCTTTGCATCTCGTGTTCATTGCTTTCTGTTGATTATTTTCCTGGTCCAAAGTCGATAGACCAGATTTTATAGCCACATTTTATCTATGTATCGGACACAAAGTGCAGTGTGTGATGACCTCAGATGACGTGGTGTGTGGCGTTTGATGGATGACGACAGGCCTGAAGGGGCAGGCGCAGTGTCCTGGCACAGCCTCGCTATAAATATCTCCCAAAGTGACAACAGCGGGATCGGACTCTGCCCCTCTTACTCTAAATATTATCTCAATATTATCTTCAAGTCATGCCACGGCCCACATATACACAACATAAGACGATACTCAGACTGATGACATTATAGTTAAGTGGTAATAGGCACCATAGTACCCTCATGGTGTGGCATTATATGATTTATGATATTGTAGAATATATATTAAAAAATGCTGAGCAAGTTTGAACAGTATCTAAGTTTGTAAAAATTCTTCTAGAAAATATCAAATGACAAACACGTTTACAAGGACAACAGAACTTGGCAAATGTTTGCATTATTACCTGAGGTTTCTGAGGCACATTACAAAATTGTGTAAAAATGTATCTTGCCAATGATGAATTTCTACTCTGTTGGTAACTGAAGAAGGCAATTGACCGCATTGGCTATAATCTGTGCATATAGAGAGAAATAAGAATAAACTTTTAACTGATGTAGGGCTGTGGTCGAGTCACGATTTTTCAAGTTCAGAGTTCCAGTCCAAGTAATTTCAAGTCTGAATCCTTAGGTCTCCCAGTGCCAGAATCCATGTTTTAACTCATCAGAAACACAAGCGGATTTAAATGTCATCCATGCATTTTTCGAGTATTTTGGCGATCTCTCCATTCAAACCCTCCTTACGGTTAGCTGTAAGATTCTGTCCAGCGCGCCGCCCACAAGCCTACGTCACCCATGCTCCCACATGACAATTCTCCATAAACATAAAAAACATGACTACGTCACCCATGCTCCCACATGACAATTCTCCATAAACATACAAAAACATGATACAAAACTGTACACAGCAACTTGAAAAACCTGATGTGATGTGCAGTAGTTTCATTAGCGGGACGCACACAGATTGTGTTGTACTATCGCTCTGAAGGGGGAATGACTTAACGCAGAGAGCAAAGGGAGGGGAGACTAGGCGTCAAAAAAGGAAAGTGAAGCTTGTAAAACGTGTTAATATGTTATTTTCAAAACGATAAAAGGTTACATGATGATGTTATGTGTTGGCATACCCCATAGAGGTGAAATACGCCCTCTTTAAAATAAGGTTGGTCCAAGTGGAGTCATTATGCTCAAAAATGGGGTCCTCATCATTTGAATTTAAAGCCACTTTTGTCCGGAGAACTGTTCCTCTCCCCAAACTGCCCTGACACAGGATCTGCTGACCCTACCTGAAGGACTGGCCTCCTGCTAAACTGCACTGAGACCTTTGACTGAGCCACAAAGGCGACTGACAAGCGCAATATGTTTCTGCAGCCAAACTTGAATTTCCCTCGGGATCAATAAAGTATCTCTCTCTCTCTCTCTTTGTAACTGTATGTTACTGTTTCTCCTCTGATCCTTTAGTCTGTATCCCCGACTCATGCAAACTTGGGTTAGTGGTCCCTCTGAACTTTGACTGATAGCAGCACATGTGACTCCAAACGCAGCCAACAGGACGCCACGGTTCACCCCACCACACATGCCAGAAACTGCCACGATCACTGGGTACCAATCTAGCTGGGACTGACCTCCCAATCGGAAATCTAAACCAAATGTAAACTTTTAATTTTCTCAGTTTAGCTCCTGATTAGGGTTGTCAAACGTATCGAAAATCGGATACTAAAACTAGTGTCAAAACTACATCCTAAAACACAGGGCAGAAATTAACCTTTCCTGAATATCTTTAGAATGATCTTGAGCTGTATCTTTCACAAGTTAAGACACATTCTTTAGAATGATCTTGAGCTGTATCTTTCACAAGTATAAGACACATAGACTAGTACACGCCCATGGACCACTATGGAACCTACTGGACGACTGAGGGATTACACAGATGTAAGGCCACATGGGAATAGAAAAGAAAGTACCACCATTTAACATTGAAAATCACATTCTATTGTCTAAAAAAGTATTTTTATCATCATGGTATCGGAATCGGTATTGATCAGCATCGAGTCTCTTCCTTAGTATCGAAGTTTGAGATTTTATTATCGTGACAACACTAGCTCCTGTACCCTGTTTCAACAAGCCCTGAAGGCAAAGGGGAAGTAGAGGTCATTTAACCATCCAAGATTAGAGCCTGGCGTTAATTTTCCAATGTGAAGTCCACACGTTTGAGATTGGAAAGGCTGATTGGTATCGATGAGGAAACACAGCGAGCCGAAGCAGTCCAGTGGGTAAAGCTCCAGGCTACACGGCTCTCAGCAGAACAAATGGCTTGGGTCAAGGTTTACTCTATATGGAAATGTATGGGAATAGTTAAAATACATCCATCCATTTTAATCAAGATTCAGTCATTCTGTCAGTGAAAGCCTGTGGAGGTCAGACACTGGAGGAAGGAATGCAACTTTTGTTTCATTAATGATTAAAGGTCCATATCACACTTTTTTTCTGATCTATGTTATGTTTCCTCGTCACAAACAGACCTGGAGATGTGTTTTGTTTCATTCACACGTTTAACACACAAACCCTGAATATTTAGGCTGAGTCTTCTCTCCAAACTGAAAACACTCTTTTCTTGTGATGTCATGTGGTAATACAGGAAGTGCTCACTGTGTTTTTAAACTCCATACACCTTCACTAGAATCATTTGGATAATTTCAGCCCTAGAATTGCCAATCTCTACTGAACTAAAGGTAAAAGGAGCTGGTAACTTGAACTACCGCTTCATGACATCACAAGGTGGAACAGAGCATTTTGAGCTTTGACGATGTAGACAGACTAATAAACCAGGATTACTTAAGCATATGTGAATGAAACAAAACACAACTCCAGGTATGTTTTTGAGGAGGTAACAACATTATAACATGACTTAAAGCTCACAAGAGTCAATTTTGTGTAATATAGGACCTTTACATTTCTGAATTGAAGCATCGAGAAGGCAAGGCACATGTATTTGTACAGCACAGTTCGTACACAAAGTGATTCAAAGTGCTTTGCAGAAAAAGAAAGACATTAAAATCACAATACAACAAATCAAAACATAAATAATCATCATAAAATTAACATTAAAAGAGAAAAGTGCAGTTATACGGCTGCACAGCTAAACAGAACCGTATTGAGCCTGGATTTAAACATTGACAAAGACAATGGACAATCTGAAGAAAACATTTTATTTTAAATATCACCCAGCCCTAAATATTTGAGATTGTTAAATTCTTATGGATTATAGTGTCTTCTGTTGTCACGATGCTAAAATTTCAAACACAGTATAGATACCAAGGACAATAATTGTGCTGCGCCGTAGTAACACTATCACTGTTTGAGAATCCAACTTCATTTCTGATTCATTATCTGTTCTCAAAATAAATTCCCATATGCCGGTCACATATGTGTATGCACTGAACAGAAACCCCATGACCCATTTATAGTATCTGTGGGTGACTAAAATAATTTTAATCTTTTTGCCTTATCACATGACAGAAACGCAGGACATAGGACACAAGACTAACAATTTATCTGATCATCCTTGGTTTGAAAGGACAAATATCTGATTCATTTCTGTTTTGTAGAAAGAAAAAAAAATACGTAATCTGGAGGGGAGGAGGGAGGGGGCCATCAGCCAAAAAGTTGATGTCACCATTTTAGGGCTGCACGATATTGGAAAATTTTGCACTTACTTACTTAGCAGAGATCAATTTTGGCAATTATTGTGTGAGTCTGTATCACAATATCGATACTGTTTCGATATATTGTGCAGTCCTCATTATAGTTTAGATGTGATTACAATTGATGGAGACTCTGTGCCTTTGTACTGCCTTACAGAGGTAACTAAAGCCATCAGGCGCTTCTAAGGATTCACACTTTATTCTGATTGGGTCAGTTCACCTTCACTCAGAGCAGACAGAGACTGATCAGGTCAAGGAGTGAGTAGAGAAAAGTGTCCCTAGCTAAATAAATACTTTTTTCTGGATCTCCCATACCAATTATTCTAAATGATTAATATGTGACCTACTAAGATCGAGGTGTTCATTAGTATTTCAGAATCACTCAATAGTCCATAATGTAAGGGCTAAAAATGATTTCCTTGTTTTTAGCTGTAGAGCAAAAAAATCCTTCTGCTTTAGGGCTGCAAGATTAATCACAATCAAAATTTGAATGGACGCAATTGGCAAAGGCTGCAATTTTTGAAGTACCATAATTTCCTCATCAAACAACAAAATCTCCTCTTATTCTACATAAAAAAGCTGCTAACCCTGTAGTTTAAATTTGTACAAACATGTTCTGAAATGTGATTCTTGTATTGGTTATATTTGTCTTTTTGTCATTTCTCCTGGTTGTGTTTAAAATGTGAGCTTTGAACAGAATCTTATTATTAAAACATAAATCACAAATCTAATTGCACTCGCAATGTTTGTCTGAAAAAAGATCAGATATTTTTTCTCAAATCGTTCTGCCCCCTTTCCATGTTCTTTCATTCCGTCTACCCTTCCTTCCATCTGTCCAGCCTTCCTTCCATCCATCCTTCTGTCCATCCATCCTTCCTTCCTTCCTTCCATCCTTCTATACTTCCTTCCTTCACTCCTTCATCCTTCTACCCTTTCTTTCTTCTGTCCTTCCTTCTATCCTTCCACCCTTCCTTCTATCCTTTTACCCTTTCTTCCATACTTCCTTCCTTCTATCCTTCCTTCCATCCTTCCTTTTATCCCTCTGTCCTTCCTTCTATACTTCCTTCCATCCTTCTATCCCTCCTTTTATCCCGCTATCCTTTCTTCTATCCTTCCATCCTTCCTTTTATCCCTCTGTCCTTCCTTCTATACTTCCTTCCATCCTTCTATCCCTCCTTTTATCCCGCTATCCTTTCTTCTATCCTTCCATCCTTCCTTTTATCCCTCTGTCCTTCCTTCTATACTTCCTTCCATCCTTCTATCCCTCCTTTTATCCCGCTATCCTTTCTTCTATCCTTCCATCCTTCCTTTTATCCCTCTGTCCTTCCTTCTATACTTCCTTCCATCCTTCTATCCCTCCTTTTATCCCGCTATCCTTTCTTCTATCCTTCCATCCTTCCTTTTATCCCTCTGTCCTTTCTTCTATCTTTCCATCCTTCTATCCTTCCTTCTATCCTTCCTCCTACCCTTCCTTCCTTCCTTCCTTCCTTCCTTCCTCAATGAATCACTTCCTGTCTATCTGTAACCTTTCTGTCCTCGGTCGAGCGAGAGCAACATTTTAAACATTTCTTCAAAGGTCAGGCCTGGTCCAGAAGGGGCTCCTCCGTGCGGTGATGTCAGAACCCCCGGTTGCCATGGTAACGGGGCGAACGGCGGTGGGCGTTTTATGACAGAGCGGGTCCGGGTTATTGGCAGTGGCCGTCAATGTGACCAGACACATGCTTTACAACCTGAGGCCCAGGAGACGGCTCGTATTACTATATGGCTGTGTATTAAAGCTGCCAGGTTTAAACTTATATACAGCAGGGACTCAACAACACAGGATTCAGATGAAATCGCTCATATTATATTTTTTACACAGATGTATCTTACGTTAAAGGAAAGATCAGAAATGTTTCACGTATGTAAAAAATAAAAACAAAATATATTTATCTGGGATATAAAATCTAAAATGAGAGTTACATGTTTGTGTAATAATACAGCCGTATAATCTTTGCTCATTTTTACTCATTAGTCTGTTCAAAAAGACAAATCTGATTAATTGAGGAGTATCAAAAATATCAGTATTGTTGATATTGATATTCAATACCAATATATTGCCCATCCCTAATACTCTACACACTATATTTGCGATGCTATATCAGATAACTGACCAGAGCATTGAACTCTGAGGAAACATTTTTGTGCAGATCAGTCTTGTAAAATAACTTGTAAAAACTCTGACAGTTTGATGTTCTGTAGGTTGAGTTGCAATTAATGAAATTGTATTTGATCAATATTCAGTCTGGTCTAATCGTCAATGATCAGCTTGGGTCTTTTTGGTTGAGAGGTCTGCAGCCAATCCTCTGTCAGTAAAAACATGTGGTTTAATACATTTAGTTTTTTATGTGTCAGATGGCACTGGTTTAAAGCTACAATCTGTAAGTTTATTTTGATTTTCTTGTACCTGTGGACGGCAGATGTCGAACGTGCCCACATAAGACAGCAGTAACGTAGATACCATCTTGTGGTGATATGTGAGAATACAACGGGTGGGTCGGCCAGTCTAATTACAAATGGTAGCTTTAAAGTCTTATTTATGTTTATGAAATCAAAGCTTAAAGACATTTTTATTTTAGTTATGACAAAAAAATATATGATTCATTTTTTTTTTTATTTTCAAATCACCCAGCACTAAAATGTGTGCAGCCCTAGTATATACGATGCATATAGAGTAGACAGGGCTTTATTTCCTGGTCTGTAATGGTCCAGTGACTCAAACTGAAGCTTTGACGACCAGAGAGGAGGCTGCGCCCTATCGGCTTGTGCCACGTCTGAGGAGAGCTGTTCATTCATGAGAGAATCGGGCTCGGGGCTCTGAGACCGGAGCTCACATTTGATGGAGCGGATCTTGATGGACACGTCGCTCTGTGGACAGTTAAAGCAGACGCAGCCGGTTTATGGGTCTTCGTTATGGATTGGACCGTTGTACCTGCAGTGTCGAGGAGATTTTGGTCGGCTGTGAACGAGGATGTGACTGAAACGGTTGCCATGACGACGGCATTGGGTTACAGTCTGTTTACATGTGACGCGTGTGTGTTTCGCTGCTATATCCAACCAGTGAGTATGTTTGTGTTAAAGGAACTGTACGTAGGCTGCGCTCTCACTGTTTGACAAAATCCATTACAATCACAACTGAGCCTGGGCTGTCAGCGGTGTTGTCACGATACGAAAATTTCAAACTCTATTTCGATACTAAGGAGTTAACTCAATACTTAATACCGATTACGATAGTGTTAATTTTGTAATAAAAGAATGTAATTTTCATATACAAAATAATAGTACTTTCTTTATCTTAACATGAGGTCTCAAAATTACACTAAAACTGCTCAGGAAAGCCAGATTTTGTCCTGTTAATGTGATTTTTATTATTATTATTTTTTTCTGCAGTATCAGTACTTGCTCAAATGAGTATCTAGTTTCAATATTAATTTTAGTATCGATTAGTATCTGATTTTCGATACTTTTGACAATCCTAGTTGCCAGTGCCTAAAACTGTATATTGAGGACACGTACAAGCCCTTTTTAGATTTAAATCAACTGGGTTTAGGCACTGAAACTGGCAACCCATAAAAATAAAAAAATAAAAAAATATAGGGCTACGACTAGGAAATATTTTGCTAACCAATCTAGAAATTATTCTTTTGATGAATAGATTAGTTGTTAGATTGCGTAAGTGAATGAGCTGTTTACATTTGACCCAGGTTAAGCCAAAGTGATGCCGGTTGAGGACATGATGGCGTGTGTTTGACTGATATTTATGTAGTAAATTAGTGTAACATATTTGATTAGTTGCGATTAATTGACTTGTGTCGGTCCTAATGTTATTAACTAGATCATGTTTTTGCTAAATGTGCTGAAACTGGCCTGAAAATGTCTTGGTTGTTTCAAATATTGCACAGAAATTTAATATAGGGCCATATATAATGCAAAAGTACCAAAATGTCACCTTCCAACTCTTTATGGACGTCTTTATTAGGCTGCATTGTTAAAACATCTTAGCATAACTTGTATTCTTGCAAGTATCACTTTTCTTTATCAAAGATTCCCCACAGGAACATAATGTCTCTGACATGGGCCCTATTGAAATGTATGTCAGACACTGCAACAGTATCCTCCTTTGTGCCTTCAAGGACATATGTTGTGTGTAACTGAATGTATAAGTGTGCTTTTGTCCTCCCCCTCATTCTTTCCTAACTATTAATCCGGTACTTGTGTCTGTGTGCAGGAATCCGCCAAGGTTTCAGACCTCAACCCCAATGCCAAAGCATGGGCCAACCACATGTTTAGCCTGGAGCCCAGTGGCAGCGCAGACAACACACAGCCATGGAAGGACGGCTGCGAGAGCCCAGCCGACACCGGACCAGAGGGTGAGTGCTTCCATACCGCTCCTTTATAGATGTGGAATCATTTTACTGAGATCACCTTTTTACCCATTCATACCCATTTCACAGTGTTTTCTTTCATATTCCCATGTGGCCTTATATCTGTGTAATCCCTCAGTCGTCCAGTAGGTTCCATAGTGGTCCATGGGCGTGTACTAGTCTGTGTGTCTTATACTTGTGAAAGATACAGCTCAAGATCATTCTAAAGATATTCAGGAAAGGTTCATTTCTGTGAATGTGACTTTTTTAGTATTGATACCTGCTCAAATCAGTATCTAGCTTCAATGGTATCGATTAGTATCTGATTTTTGACTTTTTACTCTTGACAACCTTAATTGTTTACTGAGCCGAAATCTTCCTCTGGCTCCAAGAAAATTGAGATATTAAATTTTTGTCATTTCACCAACAAAAGATTCTAAATTTAGAGACGTGCAGAATCATTTCTGCAGAAGTTTAAAGTGCGTTTGTCCCTCAGACGGCTCTTTCATTATTCATCATCAATTTTCTGTAATCAGCTGTGAATATTCTGTGGGCAGTCAACTGCTTTCTAACAGTCACGTCCTAATCACTCACTTTTTTTGACAGAGGAGGGCAGTGCTCAGGTACATTTAGGGCTGCAGCTATCGATTATTTTCTTCGATTAATCAAGTAATCGATTCATTTTTTTACCTTCCATAAAATTTCCTTAAAAACATATTGGCTGTTGTTTTTTTAAGTTACGGTTCATAGTTAAAACAAATAAGTCATTTTTCTGCTTGAAATAACATTTATTCTTAATTGCACATCAATATGTCCCCAAAACAGAAACATTTCAGTTATATGACCAGATCAAAATGACCCTAGAATATTTAGTACCAATTTTCTTGTTAACAGACTGTATTGTAAACAGGCCACATTTAATGTGAACTATAGTTACAGTTTCTATGAATTCATTTAATAGAAAATAAAGTTTGGTGTCCCATCACTTCAGTTAATATAAAGAGTTAAACATCTACACGTGTTTATCCTGTCATGTTGTGCTTTGAGCTCTGTGCTCTGTCTGCTGCACTGAGAGTCATTTTGCAGCGCTAGCTCCGTGTGCCGCTCGCTGTAGCCTCCATGTCTTTGCCTCGTCGCGGCCTTTTATTGAACTGGTTTGTTTACATCATCCTCTGTGCTCTCACACATAACTAAACTCCGCTCCCTAAACTCACTTGAGGATCTAAGGTCGTTTTCACACATGTTAATGCGCTTCAAGCGGACAGAGCCCTGTGAATACGGGCGCACGCTCGCTTCCCCTGTACACAGTGTGTGTTGTACGTGGTACGTGCTGTGACCTATGTATCGAGGTTTGCGTCGTATCGGCAACTTCTTAATGATACCCAGCCCTACTCTTGAGTAAAAGTTTTGGCTACTCTTCCCACATGAGTAAGTCTACGTGTGACAAAAGCTTTATGTCGTTAATGTTTATTTGTGTTTCTTGCAGCTCCTTCAGGTATGATTTAGTTTGTCTCATTTTTGTGTCTATCCTTTAAATAATGCACAAAATCTGGTATTTTCAATGTTTTGTCCACATTACATTCACTTCAAATTATAAATCAGATTCTACATCCCAACAGTTACTTTTTAAGTTACTTGAGTCATTTCTTGGATCACTACTTTGTACTTCTACTTGATTAATATTACTTTGAAGTAACTGTACTCTTACTCGAGTACAGTTTTTGTCTGCTCTACCCACCTCTGCTTTGGAGGTGCGGGGAGAGGACTTATCGATCAGCCTGACTAAGAGTGGCGTCTGGTTTGTCGCCCCCGTGCTGTCAAGACATTTATCGTCGCAAACTGCTGCTCTGTTTAAAATCTGCGAAACCTGACTTCCGCTGATTCACCTCTTAACATCTACTCAGCTTTTTCTGATTTCATAATGAATAGATAAAATGTGTCAAACCATCCTTTTTCTTCCAAATAAAAAATGACTTATCTCCCGAAAGACGGTATTGCCTCATTTTGACCTTTAGTCTTTTATAGATCACTGCAGCTCATGTAGTGAAAATTTGCTCAGATTTTTTGAAGCTTTCTACCATGTTATAACATCATTCCCTCATCAAACACATGAATGAAGAGGTTGTAGATGTCACTCCTGCATGTGTGAGTAATCTTGCTATCTGTCCTGGCCTCTATTCAAACCCTCCTTAAAGTTAGGTGTAAGATTCTGTGCAAAGGGAGGCAAAGGGAGGCAAAGGGAGGCAAAGGGAAGCAAAGGGAGGCAAAGGGAGGCAAAGGGAGGCAAAGGGAGGCAAAGGGAGGCAAAGGGAGGCAAAGGGAGGCAAAGGGAGGCAGAGATTTGAGCTGCAACAACTTTTTTTTTGATTATTAGTCGCTTAATCAGGCCTAGCAGAGACTGAGAGTGTTTGCAGTGCAGATGTTTTTTATAATTTTAAAATGACCATGTGCAAAATGCGATTTGATTCACGTAATTGTGTGACCGTTCAGGGTATGAAGCCATTGAGGAGAAGGCCTATAAGGAGCCCCTGGTGACAGAGCCAGATGAGCCTCCTCCAGCCCCAGTGATGCTGGAGGACCCTGCTTCTGTCCACTCCTCCTCCTCCTCCGAAGCCTACACAGAGTTCAGTGACCCCGGGCAGACAGTGCACACAGGTAACACGCCACACTAGACCTGCCACTATAACAATTTTCGAAGTACGATACATATCTGCGGAAAAATATCCCGGCAAACGATAATATTGAAACTACTTTCTAGCACTGACACAGTAACTCTGAAACGTGATCCTCCCATAAACCTTTTTCGAAGTAAACCAAATTGTAAACCGTGTAGCCATCAATAAAGAAATAGCACAATTAAACACTTAAGTAATTAGTTAGATATTTATAAAGTATCACAGATGCTAGCAAAAGAAAAAGAAAATCTGTCAACTGCTGCTTCTTCAGTTCTAGTCAGATTGCTGGTGGACACTGCCTTATATCTATCTGAAAGGAGGAGCTAACTACACTGAAACTCAAAATACCTATTGTTTACAGTTTACAAGCCTATTAACAGAAACTGTAAACAATGGGTGTTTTGAGTTTCAGTGTAGCTAGCTCCTCCTTTCAGTGTCCACCAGCAATCTGACCAGAACTGAAGAAGCAGCTTGGATGAGCAGCCAAACGTCTTCACTCCTACAACGTTTTGTTCAGTTGACAGATTTGTTTTTTCTTTTGCTATGGCCCAGACCTGGACGACTGAGGGATTACACAGATATCACAGATGCTAATTAGTTGATCACCTACAGCTCAACTATTATCAAATAGGCTTCACACTGCCAAAAAATAAGACAAAAGTCCCTGCTAGCTCAAAGGAAAAGTACACACGATATTGAAAACGTGTTGTTCTCTCCATCATATCCTCCTGAGACCTGAACTCTTCATGGCTGCTTTATTATTTTTTTCTCTTTGTTTTTACACTCATCAGCTCCCAGCCAGCCCAAATAACAAAGAATTATCTTTTTACATTATGAGGAAAAAATATGTCCACATATGACAACATTAGAAACAATAAAGTCACATTTAAATAATGATCTGCAAAAACTATTTGTTAAGTGCCTGAACACAGCAACATTGTTCCTGAGTAAAAACAAAATGAGAAACAAAAATTGTGCCTCTTGAAACAATGTGTCTCATTTGAAGAGCTTCTAACAGATGAAGACATTTGCCTTTTAACAAAGTCCATCTTGAATCTAAACTATAATGTGTTATGCTCTTCTGTCACCTTTAAGTGGCAGTTTAATGACCTCATGTGGACACCAGGACCTTGTAGAGAAAAAAATTGTATTGCAGCCTAGACAACCCAAAATGTGTTGTCCACATATGATGACGCAGGTCTCAGGAGGTTAAATTGAACGAGAAGGCGATGTAGTAATTGTGACAGGCCTACGCCACACGCACACACAGTCTCAGAGCTTTACGAGTCTAGAGTGTTGTTTTGTGGACTGCTGTAAGACTCACAAAGCTATCGATATACTGTTTCTATAATCTGTGATCTAAGCTCTGCAGGCCTAGTTAAAGGGTTATGATGTTATAATTTGTTGTTGTTTTTCTGTGCACAGGCAGTGACACGCAGCCCGAGTCTCCTCAGGATGGACTGAGGGAGCACCTGAAGAAGACACTGGAGTTCTGTCTCTCCCGGTGAGGTCGCCCTGTGAATCCATGGCCATATCCTAATGATTCATGCTTTTATTCATTTTCGTAACTAGTCAAAACATTATAAAAATCATTGTACTTCTGGCCAGAGGTATTGCTAGATCAGTCTGTCATTATGATGGGTCCCATAAAATCTGTTACGAGACATTTGTATTCATTCATTGGATATTTCAGCGCGTTTGCCACAGGTGGACGCACGCAGCGGGTCTGTGGCTTTTTAATGGCAGAAAACTAATCACACTCTCGCCATTCATATTCATAGTCAGATTTCTTTGTCACAGCTTTAAATTGGCTTATTTCTCACTTTAAACTTAGTTAAGTAATAGTGCAATGAAAACAGGACAATAAGAAGTGCTTTTATTCATGTAGACTCACTACACTGCTGCTGCTACACTCTGTTCTTCATGTTTTTATGATCTAAACGTGCCTTCTGCCCACCTCATGTGCGCAAAGGTCTAAAGAACAAAAAAAAATCCCATTAATTAGACGAGTTATTTTATTAATAATGTTCTGTCATGCTGCTCTTCTGCCACTAATATACAGTTTGTGTCAAGTCTCAGTGTAGCTTGTGTCCAGATATAGTTTTCATATCTTTAATATACTGTATCTGAAGTCTCAGTGTAGTTTGTGTAAATATAAATATATTTAGTTTTCATATGTTTTCCAAACTTTAACACCGCCTTGTGTTTCCAGGGAGAATCTGGCCAGTGACATGTACCTGATCTCACAGATGGACAGTGACCAGTACGTGCCAATCGTGACTGTGGCCAACCTGGACCACGTCAAGAAGCTCAGCACCGACGTGGAGCTCATCGTCGACATTCTACGCTGTAATTCAACACTTAAATATTTAATAACGTCTCAACCTGCTAGTACAAGCTGTCCCCCCTCTACTTGAAGTTATGCTGGAAGTTTAGATGCTTACAAACTGGACACGAGGGCTGCAGGACTTTAGCTGTTTAGTCGATTAATCGGTCGATGGAGTCTTAGTCGACCAAAACTTGTATTAGTCAACTCATCATGTTATTTAGATCATAAGGATTTCTATGGGACAACAGCAGACAGGAGAAGTGAGTGAGTGAGTGAGTTAGCTGACGCTTTGGTATTTTTGGAGTTTGTATGTAAAAAGGCAGATTAAACTCATGATTCATAAATTTAATCTGTCTTTATATTGTTTCAAGTAATTTTCTGCATAAACAGTAGTTTTTGCATGAACTCCCCCTGCAGGTGTGGTCTTGTGAGTACAGTTTGGGTCAGATGCATCGAGATACGTAATAGTTTTGAGAGCTTTCGCCATGCCCCCTTTTTATTCGATCTATCAATTTGCAGCAAATGTCTTTAGTCGACCAAGAATTTCAACTAAAGCCCTACTGGACACATTTTGTTTTTCTTTTGGCTGTACCCAACTTTTTTCTGCGCAGTTTTGTAAAATGTGTTTTGCCCTAGTATATTGTAAAAGCAGCTCTAGGTATCCAAATGAGATTGCTGTGTGCAGTCTGTATCCAATTATAAATTGTTTTATTGTCCAAGGATCAGAAAGTAAGTTTGTTTTTTTGTTGGGTTTTTTTTGGGCTGTACCATGACGACTTCTCTCTGGACTCTGAAATTTGTATAAAGCGGTTATAAACTCATCACAGTGAATAATCAGGATGCGTTTGCAAAGTGGGGAATAACTCTGGACTTCTGCAAACTGTTAAAATGTGAAAAACAGAAGTAGTTTATTTTTAAGAGAATAAAAATCTGGGACGGCGCCTTTAAGAGCAAAATAACTACTTACAGATGATGAAACGAAAACTGATTTCATTTTTTAATGATTTATTGAATTTATCCAAGCTCTGCACACTTGAGTGAGTACCATTTAAAAACAGAAGTTGGTGAAGCTTAATTAAAGTCATAAATTGTGTGTAAAACGGACAGGCAGGTGGGCCTCTGCTGGATGCATTTTAACAACCCCTCATGGGAAATCAGACTTACTTAGGCTTGTGTTGTGGTTTCTTGAGCAGCTAACGAATCTTGTCTTAAGGGTTTGAGTCTATGTGATTTTTTTTTTTTTTTTTTTTTTTTGTGACATGAAAGCCTAATTAAGTTGGTTAGGTTAATAAGTATGGAGAAAAAAACTAGCATATAATTAGACCTGTGGAGAGATGGACCGATATATCAGGCCGATATTTGGACTTTTTAGTTTATCGGCTATTGTCCTTAAATCTCCAGCATGGGCCGTGTTTTGGTGGACTTGCTGTCTAGAACATACACACAAAGCTTTATTTGAACACTTTTAATATGAAGAGATAAACGCGCTAAATGTGATGCACTGCTCTCTTAAAGGTTTGTGGCATATAAGGGCTGTGGGTGAGTTTGTAGCACATATCAGCCCAAAAAATATCGGCAGAGCTTATCGGCCATCGGTTGCTCTGGGTTCTAAACAATCGGTATCGGCATCAGCCATGAAAAACCACATATCGGTCGATCTCTAGATCTGTGTTTCCGATTATTACAGGAGACTATGGCGGCCTCTCAGAGTCTAAAAACAAACTGGACTATATATTGGCATAACAAAATTAAACTTGCTGCTCATTGTATTATCATAAACTTATAAAAGAGATGTTGACACTGGTCAAAATAACTGCTTAAAGATTAGATATAGGCATTTGTGCCATAATAATCTATGGGAAACGCTGATTAGACCATAGGTTAAAGGTCTTGCACAATTTAATGACTAATATTAATGGCTCTTTACTTTTACTTTTGATTCTTATCAGTTTTTTTTTCTCTCTCCTTAGCTTTGCCATTGGTCCAGGTGGATGAGAAGGGGGAGAAGGTGCGGCCCAATCAGAACCGCTGCATCGTCATCCTCAGAGAAGTCCCAGAGAGCACACCTATAGAAGTACGAGCACGTCATCACTAAACCAAACAATTACTAAATGGGAGAGAATTAACGATGTATTTATAAAACATTTTTTAAAGGAGGTTGAGGCTCTGTTCAAAGGGGATAATCTACCGAAGTTCATCAACTGTGAATTTGCCTACAACGACAACTGGTTCATCACATTTGAATCAGAAGCAGATGCACAGCAGGTAGGTAGACCTCGTAGACCTCGTAGACCTCGTAGACCTCGTAGACCTCGTAGACCTCGTAGACCTCGTAGACCTCATGAATGTGGTGTAACCTAAATAACAAATCTAACACTGTGGGGATGTTTCTCTGCTCCAGGCATATCAGTATCTCCGCGAGGAGGTCAAGACCTTCCAGGGAAAGCCTATCAAGGTACTTCTCATACAAAGAGTGAAATACAGCCTAATAATGGGCAGAGGCTTATGGTCGTTCATTTGTCCAATAGCCCATTTTACAGATGTCACAAACTTGGACAAACATGCACATGGCACATTCTACATTTAAACACCGTAAAACTAGAAATGTGTATGAAAAAATGTTGGTGGTTTTGACTGACGAGGACACACTGACAAGGTCTCGTGTGGCAAGATAAAACTGCACCAAGATTGTGCACACATGAGAAAAATGAACTCATGAGATTTTCTTTCCATGTGTTTACAATTGGATTGGACAAAAAATGGATTAAGTGCTGGAGAGATGCATTTCTTCAGAAGCTGTTGATCCAAAATACAACGCTGCAATGACAGCAAAAATATTGAATAACATAAATCAAAAATGGTCAGGCCAAAATTGTGAACTGTACAATTTATGTGTTATAAATAATGTCAAAATCTCAGTCAAAAGTCTCATTCTCGTGGGAACTGTCTCTCATCCCACCCCTAGAAACGAGAAAAGCCTGCTGCTACACTCAGTTTCCCTTGTATTTAATGTGTTTATCACCTCATTTTTTTGTTTGCAAGTTGCATTTTACAAAAATATTGATGTACATCTGTTTAGCAAAAGATGAAATGACCTTGTAATCTTGTAATTCCTTCTCATTTGTTTATTTCCTTCAGGCGAGGATAAAGGCGAAGGCAATCGCTATCAATACTTTCATGCCAAAGAACGGTTACCGGCCGGTGGAGGTGAACCCGTACGCCCAGCGCCCGTACACGTCTTACTACATCCCCCCAGTGTACAGCCCCCAGCAGCAGTTCCCCCTGTACAGCCTCATCACCCCCCCCACCTGGTCCACCACGCACAGCTTCATCGACCCGGCGCTGGTAAGAGACACATGGACACGTGACTAACTGATATAGGGCATCTTCTAATAATCTATGCAGCTCCTCTGTGTTTTTAAAGTCCATACACATTCACCAATCATTCTTTGCCTTTTGTTTTTATATGGTTAATAGTGATGTATTGATTTGATTCATTAAATGTCTTGTTCTCCTGATTTCAGGTTGCACCTTTTCACAACAACCAGTTCCTAAACGGCTTCAACGGGTTCAAACCAGCCACAACTCCACTCACTGTCCGACACTACTCCCCCAGAAACAGGTCAGTGCTCCAGTTACAGCAAACTCATGATTTTATTCATCTGTTGTTAACACTTTAGAATCTCTACACCTTTAAGTTAATTGAAGAATGATTCTGCCTTAGGAACTACTCAGTTAAGGGGTTAGGAGTTAGGATTAGGGTATTAATTAAGTAGTTACTAAGCTTTGTTCATTATGAATTAAGTTTTTCCTCATGTTTTTAATGCTGCGTAGTTATTATGAAGTGTTACCAATGTGTTTGTGCAACCTAAGGATTTCTAGAACAAAAAAACACTAATGGTTTGTTCTGTTTAACGCAATGTATCGTCAGTAAATTTTGAGTGGAGTGGTTTAACATTTCAAAAATAAGAAAAATGGTAAAAAATAGATACAAGAAAATGAAAATAAAGTTAAATGAGCAACAGTCTACAAATGAGTTGATATTAAACACTTACATTCCATTCCTTAAACACATTTTGCAATCATGTCTTCTTACTGAAATTGGGTTACCAAGATATCCCTTCTTGATAAAATAGACAGAGATGAACCTTTCCTGAATATCTTTAGAATGATCTTTAGCATCATGGCCACACTAGATCTGACCACTCTTGTTTTTGTCAAGGAATCCCAGTAAATCCCACTTGCGGCCGGCGGTGCCCACAGCGGACCGTAGCCCTGGACTTCTGGACAGCCCGGCCCTGTTTCCCAGCTCCCCCACCGAGAGGCTGAACGGGGTCCGGAGCAGCCCCCCCACGCGCCTCCCCAACGCCCAGAGCAGGAGCCGGCCCCCCTCCACCACCCCCTTCCCACGCAGGGACACCGTGGGCACAGGGCGGGTGTCCGAGCCCACCACCAACGACTTCGGAAGAGGAAGGTACGTATGAATGAAGGACCATCGAGATACCACTTGGGGTAATTTGGGTCGTTTGAGATTAAACAATGGGCATCTTAAAGTGCATATGACAGTTTTTCATGTTTTTTTTTTCCAATTATGGCTTGGTTTAGTGGGGTCAGTTAAGTGGCAGTTTGTGGGGAAAAAAGTTGAAGAAAAGTAAAAAAAAAAAAAACAAGTAGCAATGAGTTCTAAAACAGAATACCTCTGCCTATGTCATCAACACAGAAAAATGCGTTTTGTATGGAATTTTCTGACAATTAAACTATTTAACTCATTTTGACAGGTTTCAGCCTTTGTTAACATTATGGTTGCTAGGTAACAGAACTGGAATTACCCATTTCTAACCAGGAAGTAAAATGATAAACTTCACCAGAATTAATAGACTAGTCAAAACAAGGCACCATTTTTAGGAAAATCTTAAATATAATGATGTTAACTATGTTTTAGTGAAGGATTACTCTAACCTGCCGTATGCACTTCAAAGATTGCTTTTTACTCACTGGACTTGGGCATTGCACCTTTTCCTAAATAATGGTATATAATGGGTGAAATTTGGATTTTGTTCCACCTCTTTTCTGACATGCAACAGTTGTTATACTATTTATGTCTCTACTAATCCATTTGAATTGACAGATTATGTGCAATATTCTGGCCTTTTGCTTTGCACATTTTCCTTACAAAATGCATTTTTTATATTATTTTAATGCAATCTAAAGTTTCACCAAAAAAAAGTCTTGGTCAAAAAGGAAGGATCTGCTAATACAGATGAAGCACTAAAGGTTGGGGGATTGGCCTGTCACGACACCACATTTTGAAACACGATATATTGCTACAGATACAAATAACGATAAACGATAATATTGAAACTACCACTGACAAAATAACAATAAAGCAAGATAATCTCAGTAAACTTTTTTTTTTTAAATACAGTATCATTAAAAGGCAACAAATGTCTAATTAATGAACCAATAATTGGGAAGTTACTTTTTCATCCTTCTACAGTTTCAATCTTATTGTATTACATAAAAAATAGAAGAAACCGCCTCAGTATTGCAAAGAAATTGTACACATGATAAATATTGAGGCCCTAAAATAATATTCAGCTTTAATGTATTACACTATAAGCCAATATAGTGATTATCGTGACAGGTCTAGGGATTGGACACTTACAAAAACTCCTCCAGTCAAAACGATGCCAAGACTGATGTTTGTAAATTGAAGTGTTCTCTTTCTTAAAGGAAAAATATTTCTGCTTCTAGGAAAAAGAGGGATGAGAAGTTTACAGTGAGTATATATACTTTCTTTTTCAAACATTTGCTTCTTGTTTGGCCAAATTTAACACAAATAAACTAAATTCACTGGTTTAAACTGCATCTATTTTTATTTATTTTTTGCAGAGAGTGACTCCCCCGTCGCCGCCTCCCAAACCCCCGTCTCCGAGGCTGGAGTTGGGCTTGTCCAGTTTCCCTCCTCTCCCTGGAGCAGCCGGTCAGCTCAAAACAGAAGATGTGTTTGAAAGCCGCCTGGCCAGTAGCGTCGTCATCGGCAACACCAAGGAAAGGGTACGACGTCACAACAAGTCTCACGTTACAGATGTAATTTTCCCCCCTTTGTTTTAAGAGTTCAAAAGCATCGCGGGGGGCTAACCAGCTACATGGTAACTGATATCTGTAACGCGGTTGTTTTAAATCCAAAAAGCAAATTTAAAACTCAAGATTCTGCAAAATATTTTAATAACTTGGCAGTTTATAAAGTTTCAGAAACAGATTTTAAATAAAAATGTAATCATTAGTTAGCACATAGCTGATTAGCCATGAGCAAGCTTTCAAACTTCTAATTATTTTTGACTAACGAATGAGAAATTTACTTCCAGAAATCAAGGGATGGGCGTTCACTGTTGAGCTTCATTATGCATATTTGATTAATCTTTATCGTCCTGCAATCAAGATGAAAATGAAAATTCCAATTTTCTCCTGTCCCCCATACACGCCCTCTGCCCTCTGTTTACTTCAATCCTTTTATTTTTGTTTAATCAGTGATACACAAACAATATTGCCCAAAAGAATGTGCAACACATAAAGTGATGATTCACAAGTGCATAGATTATAACTATTACAACTATACAGCAGTTAAAACAACAATAACAATACGTCAGACCAGCCTAACTGATCGTCTTGTTTCGTTTCAGAATGTAAACGCAGACTTGAGCTCTGGAGCCATTTCTCCTTCGGGCCCCAAAGAGTCACAGCCATCGTCCACTTCCCCCAAACCTAACAGCCTCCAGCCATCAGCCGTCACCACGACAACCGCACCGACTCCCATCGCCACAGGAGCGCCGCTCACCCCCGTCCCCGTCACCTCCACAGCGTAAGCATAGACATTCATAGACCTTCTCCATCTTGCTACAACTCGATCATTTGGCCAATGCTACTCAGAGTTGCTTCAGGTTGAACAGCATTGAAAGCCATGTCTAGTAATAGTATGTCTTTGAGCGCAAGGCCCCCCTCACCGCACCTGGATACACGTGTTTATGAAAATGCACTGTGTGTTTATACCAGTGTTTTTTGTGTCTCTCAGCGAGGTGAAGGTGGCCGAGGTGAAGGAGGCGCCTTCAGTGGAGCGGGTTCTTGGGACACCGTCTACTGCCAGTAAATCTGTGCAGGTCAATGGAGCTGCCACAGTTAGTACTTAATGCATTTTCACTGTTTACTACATCAATGATTGTTTTTGGATTTTAGATTACTGAAGAAACACCTCAACCAACTTTCTCATAATGATCAGAAACTTCAAGAGCTAATATTATCACAATGCTGTTATGTATTTCAGCTACTACTTTCAAAAAGACTGTGTTTTACTAATGAAGTTTGTCTTTTTTTAGGAGTTGCGGAAGCCATCATACGCCGAGATCTGTCAGAGAATCAAAGACTCGGCGTCCTCCTCGTCACAGGCGACTTGTAAGGAGCCCAAACCGAACGCTGAGGACCGGAAGTGCCCTGCGCC
>KN483015.1:35462-84532 GCA_000787095.1 Periophthalmodon schlosseri | reverse complement strand
TTAATTATGAATTAAAATATATATAATTTAAAAAAGTACATCTAAGAATGTATATTTGAATAAAGACTAAAGAAGGAAATTGAGCACCGCTGAGTTCTTTACATGTAACCTTTTGGGCCCATTACGTCATCTCATCACCCAATAGAATAATAACGAATCAATAAAATAATTTGTTTCTAAGTGAACAAAGTGCCTTTGTTGTCCTCACCTCCTCTGTTAGCTGTAAGGTTGTTATCTTCCACTGGAGGTCTGTTGTCTCTGAAACATGCATCTCCTATTGATCCATTCAGTAAAGAGTGAAGCGATCAATACCAGTAAATACCAACACACATCATTATGCCTTTCCCATATTTTTTGCAGAAATCTGACAACCCTGAAATCCTTGAATAAATCCCCGGCAATGATTAATGAAAAGTATGTTTTTAATGAGCTAAGACACAATTTAGTTGGTAATTATCACAAGTAAATGTCACGATGTCCCTGGACTCAGAGCCGCTCTCGCTATCTCTGCCCCTAAAGGTCTGTGTAGGCTCAGGGCAGATTTAAGCTGCTTCAAATGCCTTTAAAAAAAAAAAAAAAGAAAGAAACTAAAGCTTGATGGATTGTCAGTGGTTCTCAAACTGTGGTGCAAGTACTAAGAGTGGTAGAGGCAATTCATGTTTTGGTTTTTGTGAAATCACCTCAGATTTAGTTCTGATTTTGTTAAGAGTAAGTGTAGAGGCTGGAAAAATGCCAAGTAAAAAACAGACAGCCCTCAGTTTTTTTCTTATTTAATTTAGTATTTTATTTTCATTTAATTATTAACAATCCATGTGGTTCTGTCATTTCTCTGTTTGCTCTGTCTAGTCTTTTATTAACAGGTTGGTAACACTAAAATCATGAGTTGATGATAAGATGTCAAAGGTTACACTGTGTACGGCAGGAAAAAGTGAACAGTTTCTAAAGGGTTTTTGAGCACACTGTGATGCTAACCCGCTCAGCTAGCGGTCAAGTGTAAGAAAAGTACAACGTGGGTAAAACTAATCCAAACCAGTCTACGGCGCAAGGAACAACATTGCATTTACTAAGTTTTGTGTTACATTAAAAGTGCACATTTTGAGTTTATTACTAAATGCTGTTGTCGAGAATAGTGATTTCATTTACCTATTATTTCATGGGTTTATGGTTAAAATATAAATATGTGTACAAGTTAAAATAATTTAAAAATTTCATATAAGGTGAAGAGAAGACGAAGAAGAAGAAAAAGAAGAAGAAGAAGAAGAAGAAGAAGTACAAGTACAAGTACAAGTATAAGTACAAGTACAAGTATAAGTACAAACCTAATTTTGATCTGGTTTAACCCTGGCATCACCGTTCAACTTTTATATATGTTTAGTTCCGGGCAAGATATGCATTAGTCCTAGTTTTGTCTTTAATTGATGTAATTGGTTATTCTTTTTTTCCCTTGATCTAGTCCCAGGTTTGTTTGGGTTTTTTTTGGTTGTTTTTAAAGTTCTTTAAAGGCAATGTATAAAACACATACTATATGTGGTTTCAACTTCCTGTTTAAAGGTGATATTTTGGGGACTTTTTCCCATTCAAAAGATTTAATACTTAGTTTTACATTTTTAATTGCTATAGCAACAGTGACAGATTTTCATCACCCTGAAACCTGTAGATTAGTGATACTTGGTGAGGACATTTTTAGGATCTTTGATACAGACATTGGGCACTAAACCAGATTAAAAACCTGAAAGTGATCATCAATTGTCCGTCATTTTAGGGTCAATAATAAAAATCAGACTCATTTATATGGTAATGAGGAGTCCCCAAAGTATAAAGTCCACCCCCCACATCTCTATCTCCACCACTTTAACTCAATTACCGACACTTCATACAGTCAGCCATGAATCCTTAATAGGACATTGATTAAAAAACAACTTTTTGGTAGCTTCACTGTGCTTCTTGGCTCTGCTCTTATGCACTTTTATCACCGGGTGGGTACAGCAGGTATTAATTGGGCTGAGGTGGGTTAACAGACTGGCAGGCGGCGGATTCATCAGCGCAGTGGGGAGGACAGGCATCGGGGGGCGCTCTCACGGTGGAGCTACAAATTATCTCACAGACACCTAACACTAAGCATGATGGGAATTGAGATGCACTAACTTTTCTGTTGGAGAGTACGTCATGTCACATACTTTTCCCCATGGAGATGTCCTAACTTTGCCTGAAATGTTCTATCCATGGGTTTCAGAATGATCAGAAATGACAATCTTTGCCATAGGACTGAGACTAAACCAAAAAAAACAAAAAACAAACAAAAAAACATATATCTTTTGAATGTGCTGCATGTAAAAGGAAGCTGAAACACATGAAACACAACTAATCTCCATGGAGAAGAGCAAATAGTGCTACCTGGTCAACTTACAGGCCAGTTCTGTGTAGAGGCAATCACACTCCGGGTAAGAATGTGCTCTTAAGGTATTTTTTTGAGCAATGCAATTATAAAGGTAAGATAGATAACTGTGCCAGGACCACTAATTACTCTTCTATGCATTTACTCTTCATTATTAATTTATTATAGATCATATTGATTTGACCCGGTCTAAATGTGCTATAACCTTTATCGCTAATTGCAAGTGTTAATTGCTTCCTGCGTACTACACATTTTTCATTGGCTGCTTCATTTTTTTCCATCACAATTTGACACGTTGAAGCGTGCTAGATGGAGTATGTGGTCAGGAAGGTTACAAAGTTTAGATTTTTTTTGTATGCATGTACAGGTGCATTTTGTAACTTTTCTGGTGGAGGGTCCATCACCTGCTGGTCTCCATGGAGATGTTTTTGCTTTGCCTAGAATGTTCCAAATGGTCACTCACAGTACAGTGTTTTTCAAGCTACTCATGAACAGTAAAAACAGCTAATAATTGAATAAATGCAGGATCGACTGTTTAAAGCCATACTGTTTAACATTCCAGGCAAAGAAATAGAATCTAGCAGGTAGCTTCAGAAAAGTTACATAGTGCACCTTCAAAAGTAATGGCTCAACTCTCCAGATTGACACACAGTTTGTTAGAGCAGAGTCATATTTCAAAAAGATGTATTTATTTTTTTTACAGAAGTAGGTTTCTTGGGATATTGCTCAGTAAAAAGATTCTAAAAACATGGGTCAGATTGGGATGAGCTATCGATTACATGTCTACTTGACACTTTCAGACTGGGTTCAGGTGGGCGTCATCACATCGGAGGCGTTTGATGCAATTTATATCAATGTCCTTGGGTCAGGATGCAGGTCAAATGGATTAAAATATCAACGGATCTCATGGCTTTATGAATAACTGACGTAATACAGTGAGTCACTTCCTTTTCTATTATCCGTTTTTGCTTGCTGTGCCACTGCTTCATATATTGTATAGTTGGAATAGTCGTCTGTGTGTGGGAGGGTGGTTCACTCTCGTAGCTCTTAGCAAAGACGTAACTTGGGTCCTGACGCACAGTTTTCTGTGGAGTTTGCTTGTCCTTTCTTTTTACTGTCATTTCAAAGACAGAGACCAAGGCGAATTTATGATGTCTCCATGACTTTCAAAGTAATGTAAAACTAATTAACAATTGAAAACAAAAATACTATATGCTTTTGAAAGGTCAAAAGTCCTCAAAATGTTGCCTGTAAATAGGAGGCTGGAACCTTTTAATACAGCTTGTATAAGGTTACTTGTTTAAATCATTAGTACACTCAAATAGTATGTTGATCGTAGTATATCGTTTAATACATGATAGCTGGAACAGTAATTTTTAGGGGTCAGTGTTTATTGTGGGTACATTTCCTTTGCACTAGTGGGGAATATTTGGTTAATTTTCTTTTCTGATGAGATTTGAGTTGTAGAACTATGAATTGTGATCTTCTATGACTCATTATCGATGCAAACTAACTACTCAAGTGTTGCATTCTGTCATTTATTTCTTGCAGTTCATATTTTTTAACAGTAGTGTACATTTAGAATACTTCTTGGGGGTAATTCTGCTTCATGGTTTGGTTTCAATATTATTGTTTATCGTCTATATTTATTTCAACGATATATCGCACTTCAAAATGTGTTATTGTAACAAGCCTAGCTACAAGTGAAATTACTTACCATTATAAATTCAGTACAAAAAAAAATCAACATTGGTGTCCTTTTCTGTAAAGTTTGACCTATGAGGCACTTTGAAATATAATCCATCCTTTTGGCATATTCCCTTTATGGAAACTGTCTAGACTTTTATGGCTGCTACTGGGAACACTGTTGACAGCCAGCAAGACCAACTACTTTAAGGACTATTAGTGATCAATATGTACATAATAAAAGGGCTAGGCCTTCTCTCACTTAGGTTAGCCAAACCAAGAAAGCAGCACAAAATTTGAACACACAATGTCTTTCATTTTTAATATAAACTAGCATTTCACTTGCTCTATTTGCACTGTGTAGTTGTAACTCCAGCAGTATATGTTTACCTCATGTTGTTCCTGACTTTTCCAAACATAGTGCCTCTCCAAATTTGTGTGAATAAATTAGCATTCAAATGTATAGACCAGGGCCAAATTTCTGCCATTATGTTTTATTAAAAAAAAAAAAAAAAAGAAAAAAAGTGTGTAATGTTTTTATTGTGGACCCAGAATTTTCCAATCTCAAGATAAAACCACTTTTCTAAGGAAGATATGTCTGGCATCTTCAAAAAATCTAAATCAGTTTGAATTGTAAATTGTTGCACCTTTAATCCAATTTGCTATTTAAAGCGAAACAGATTATCATCATTTCCCATCATGCCTTTGCCATGCCTCGGTCTTTTTATGTACATGCATTTGTGTGTGTATTTGTGTGCATATGTGGGAGCCGTATGTTTCCAGTCACTGCTCCGGAGGGAATCTTCCATATGCTTGGCCTACCACTGTTACATGTATTTGTAATGCACATGGCAGAATCAATTCAAACAAATCATTGTAATGGTAAAAGGGATATTAACACAGTGAGGAAGAGATGGCACTTAGTGATTCAGTGAATTGCTATTATAGAATTGTTGTTGTTTAGCCTGGAATGTTCCACTGTATGGCATTGTGCTGGTGTTCATACTTTGAGCAGGGTCACATCTCCACAGATCTGTTCTGTAACTTGGCCTGATGGCATCGACCTAATTCTCTTGATTTAAATAAATATGTTTAATGCCATATTGTGGAACATTCCAGACTAAGCAACAACATATCCATGGAGACAAGCAGGAGGTTTTCTCTCCATCGTTACATAGCTCACCTTTAAATGGCCCATATTACGCTATTTCTGGATCTAAGTTATGATGTTGTTTCCTCATCAACAACATACCCAGAGTTGTGTTTCATTTCATTCACATGTTTAACACACAAACCCTGCATATTTAGACTGAGTTCTTCTCTTACACTGAACACACTCTGTTCCACCTTGTGATGTCATGTGGTAATACAGGAAGTGTGTTTTTAAACTCCATCCACCTTCACTAGAATCATTTGGATAATTTCAGTCTTGGAATTCCCAATCTCTACTAAACTAAAGATAAAAGGTAACTGTTCACCTGAAAACTGCCACTTCATGACATCACAAGGTGGAACAGAGCATTTTGAACTTTGGAGATGTAGACAGACTAATAATAAAGTGTTACTCAAACATGTGTGAATGAAACAAAACACAACTCCAGGTATGTTTCTGAGGAGGTAACAACATTATAACATGGCTTAAAGCTCACAAGAGTTGATTTTGTGTAAAATAGGACCTGCAAATGAGATTTTGAATTTCAAAACCTGCTGTATTCTTCCACTAACTCCAATTTATGAAAACACCTAACTGAAAATACAGGTTTAAAAAGTGTGAACTTAACCACAGCCAAGCCATGGCTAATAAGGTGCAAACAAAGTAAGTGACCATATAAACTTACACCAAACTTCAGAACTGTAAGTATAGTATGACGTCTATTGGACCACCATAGTTACAGGAAACCATTATCATAATCATATTTTATTGCTGTATATCAGTCTGTAAAATCCTATATAGTGATCATTACTTAAGTTTCAATACATATCTTGGTTAAAAATAGTGCAGTATCTACTGTCAGCACTGTAGATAGTCCCAACACAAGCTGGCTCTGTTATCATCTTATCTTGGATTAGCCCATGTGCTTCACGCTCTCTTCCACAACATCAAGTATCGCCACGGGGCATGGCTGGTGATGTAAGCGCTTATGCAATGTCACTGGTCCTCAGCATTACAATTATAACATTAGACTGTTCCAATGTGGCTCTTACTGCACACACTTCATCCTATTATACTAATTTTGTAATCATTTCCTGAAGTAAAATGAAAAATATTATTCACTGAATGGCTTAAAATGTCTTTTCAACAGTTTGCTTTTAGAAATGCACTGTCATGAGGAAGAAAGGGTTGTAAATAGAGACACATTCAGAGCTTGGTGAGAGTAAATGTGGTGGAAAATATAAGATACAAAGAGGTTGATTTGAAAAGGAAAAATATCTTACCCTAGATCAAAAACTGCAGCATGAAAGGGAGTGTGAATGGAAGAAAAGAGGTTAGGATTCAATTAAGGTGATGGCTGTTTGTAGCTACAACCTATCTCTATGAACTTACCATTACAGATACACTCAGCCACAACCTTAAACTCAACTTGTAGTAGTGATAAAATGCTACAAATATGGTAACACTTTGATTATCTCAAACAAACTGCCAACAATCCCAGCAATTTCGGGTTGGTCAGCTATTTGTGGAGTGTTTCAGAATGACATTTTTACTCCTTTTAATTTCCTGATTAATACATCTTTGCTTTGTGGCCATATTTGCAAAATTGGATGCATTGTTTGTCATTGTCATATGCTAAACAGAACAAGAAGAAAAAAAAGCTTCAGAGGATTGTGCAATATTCTGTATTCCTCAATTTAGATATCGCATACAATGCATTGGTAAATAAGAATAAAATATATACATTTCAAAGGGTCTCACTGAATACGAGAAGGAGAAACTGTAACCGACAGGAATGCACAGATATGAGTTCATATGTATATTCATGCAGAAGCAACAGATACAAAATCAATTAGGCTATTCTAAATCACTTGGAACATGCGTTTTATCTATACATAAATAGACCTACATAGTTTTGTTTGCTAATCCTTCGCTCCTCATAGGTTTCTAGTTGCAAATGCACAGACATATTTTTTTACAACTATATTATTCCGAACAATCTCACAGGAAACACGACACATACATTACAATACACCACGAACCCAAAGGGACAAATTCTAACCAGAAAACACTACTCAACACAGGCTAACCTCCCCATACCATTGGCTTTGTTGCCTGGCGCACAGTTAGCGCAGTAAACAAGGATGAATGACAGAGGTACTTTTGTGAACTGGCCCTTTATTATTGTTTTCCCCTGATATTTTTCTTCATTCTTCCTTATATCTTTGATTTAGAGCGGTGAGCCAATCGCAGCGGCGGGGGCGTGGTTTATTGGCTGCTGCTGCTGCTTTTTTTCAGCACCGCGGGCAGCTCCCGTCTCAGCGTCTCCGTGGCCGTGGCTGGACTACGGGGAAAGCGGCGCGCCTGCGACCCTGGAAGATATAAAAGATACGATCCTACTTTGTTTTATCCAATTGTTCCATTGTTTTCCGTTATTCGTCGGTTGACTTTCGCGCTCTTCACCGTGGACTCCTTCCCTCGCTCGTTTAACTGCATTGCCTCTGCGTCTCCCCCGCCTACTCCCCTTTTCCTGTTAGTGCTGTGAAAGTGCTTTTTGGGAAGAGGCTATGGATTGACCCGTTACTGGAACTTCTTCCTTTCTCCCGTCATAACATCTCTGCTCCCGCTTGTGCTATGTTACCCGGCTGGGGTCTGTTACTTCAGCGTTCAGGATGAAGTTTAGTTTTACTACCTGCCTGTGCGTGCTGATATGAGATACTCGCCTCTGCAACACTGGCCGTCACCCTAACGTTGAAAAAACATCATTTTTGTGGACTGCTGCCAAGAAAGAGAAGATGAGGAGAATCGTTGACTTTTTGAATTGCACCTAAGTCAACTATTCCATTATCCTGCTACGGCTACAGCTGTTGTAACTACTTGCAATTGAATCTCTTTTTAAATACCGTAATACTATTTCACAGTTCGCATATTCGGCTCGAGTGTAAATCTACTTGACAATGAAGAAGTTTCGGAAGGTGTTGGACGGTCTGACCACGTCCTCCCCCGCGAGCGGTGGTGGGACGATGGGGTCTCCGTCCTGTGGCAGCGCGGCGGGGACCCCCACCGCGGCGCCCACCCCCAAGGAGATCGACGTGCAGGAGACGCTAGTATCGGAAAACTTTCAGCTATGTAAGGTGAGTACCCCGTGTGGCAGATTAAACCACTTTGAACCAGCTAATTCGATTCGACAGTTCAATAAAAAACACCTGCACTGGGGTCAAACAGGTGCAAACGCATCAATAAGTGAAAAGGAGTTGATTTAAGACCTTGTTTTAAAGATAACGTGTGATCCTGTGGGGGGTTTTGGGTCAAAAGTTCACTGTTCTCTTTGAAGCGACAGCAATACAATGATACAAAGTGTTCGAATTCGGTTTGTGGCTTGATAGCATTAGTCACTGTTTACTGACTAAAATCCATTCTACCCGTGGACATGCGCGCTGCCGGAGTGCCGTAGCAGTCCCCATTTGCGCACAGTTTTGCAAGTGTGTGGCTCTACATGCAGCAGGCAGCCTACACACACATGTGGTATAAACAGAGAGCAGAGTCAATGAATAGCATCCTCGCGTTGCATCAGCAGCAGAGCCAACGCGCGAATGGTCTTGGCGTATAGAAGCGATGACATAACTGGTGTCCCTCCCTTAGCTCGGGGAAGAGAAGGGAGGAGGGAAAGAAGAAGGGTGGGTGGGTAGATAGGGGGAAAAAGTGCACAGTAAACCAGCCAAAAGGGAGCCTGCAGTGTAGTGTCCTAGCCGCGTTTCGCTCACAAGGAGGGAGGGGAGGGGAGGAGGGGTGCTGGGGTATTTATAGCAGCTTCTACCGCCCATTGCAGACTTGTTGTTCAATGCATTTTGGAACTGGTTGCAGCATTTGATGATATGGAAAGACAGGAAGGAAATCCCAGTGTAAATAACACATCCAGATGTAAATTTTGCAGTGTTTTTTATTAAATTGAGTAAAAATATAAGTGTTTTTTTGGAGGGAGAGAAGATTTGATTCACAGGCTGAAAGGGAATGCTGCAGTACAGAGGAAAAGGCAAGGCAGCCAAACGAGAGACAGACAGGGAGGAGAAAGTACTGGAAAATGATCAGAGCGTTTGCCTGGTCCCATGTAGCGAACCTGTTCACATTGATCAAGCAGAAGTCACCAGAGCTTATACACACCTTAACATGCAATATTTTCTCAACTGATTGCAATCCCTTTGTTCCGGGCCAGTGCTGCAGTGAATCTAGGCATCGATTCTATCTATTGAATTATTCTCAAAAGTTCTTCATACTTTTTCACAAAATCTATGTCTCTCCCAGGGTTACCTACTAAATTTGACTGACACAAATCATAACAATCTTAAACCAAGATACAATTTGAACTTTAAGCGACTAAACACTTTAAGTGACTAAACCATCACTAAAACTCAGACCACTAAACTGGGACTAAGCATCCATTTCTAAACCAAGACCGAAACAGGACTAAATCATGATCGCGATGATGTGATAGTTATTTTTGTGTTTTTATGTTAAAGTTTTTAAGCACTTAAGGGTCCATATTACCCTATTCTCTGATTTATGTTATAATGTTGTTTCCTCATCACAAACATACCTGGAGTTGTTTAACTCACGCATGTTTAACACAGAAACCCTGCATATTTAGGCTGAGTTCTTTTTGCAAACAGAAAACATTCTGTTCCACCTTGTGATGTCATGTGGTAATACAGGAAGTGCTCCACTATGTTTTTAAACTCCATACACCCTCACTAGAATCATTTGGATAATTTCAGCCCTGGAAATGCCAGTCTCTACTGAACTAAAGATAAAAGGTCGCTGTTAACTTGAAAACTATTGCTTCATGATATCACAAGGTGGAAACAAACATTTTGAGCTGTGGAGATGTAGACAGACTAATAATAAAGGGTTACTCAAACATGTGTGAATGATACAAAACACAACTCCAGGTATGTTTTTGACGAGGTAACAGCATTATAACATGACTTAAAGCTCACAAGAGTCAATTTTGTGTAATATAGGACCTTTAAATACACGTAGCAAGAGCCTGTGCCATTGATTGGACATGTACTACATAGGGAACCATGAGTGCATTAGCCTACCTGTAATGAAGCTTCAAATATGATTCTCATTGTGTTTGAAAGATTGTGCAACAGACCAACGTCTATACACTGTAACAATAGTAAAGGTTATTGCTTTTCCATGCTGAGCTTGAGCTGTGTGTGTCTATACAAGCACACAGAACTGTATAGAGCGAGAAAACAAAAGGTTACACCACCCTCTGACCCTGTGAGCAAGCGGCGAGCTGTGAGAAAATAGAAGAAGCACTGTTTCCTCTGAAGACTTAAGGGGGAATGAAAGGTTCATAAATTGCATGAAGCTGATTCAATGTATACGTTACACAGTTTTCAGGGCCAGCAGATTATGCAGTCTCCTGGAATGCATGACCATATATATGATTAAATAATTCAATATTTAAATGTAGGTGTGCAAAAAGGTTATTTGGATAGTGAACTGTTTGAAAAAAAAAAAGTTTATAAAATGTAATTATAATTAGCCAAAATGTTAAAGGTCCATGTTCAATACTATTTCCTCATCAAAAACATACCTGGAGTTGTGTTTTGTTGCATTCACACGTTTAAGTAAACCTTTATTATTAGTCTGTCTACATCTCCAAAGCTCAAAATGCTCGACCACCTTGTGATGTGAAGTGGTAATTTTCAAGTTAACAGCTACCTTTTTCCAGGTCTGAAATTATACAGATATTGCTAGTGAAGGTGTATGGAGTTTAAAAACATAATGGAGCACTTCCTGTATTACCGCATGACATCACAAGGTGGAACAGTGTGTTTTCTGTGTTTTCTTTCTCAGCCTAAATATGCAGGGTGCGTGTGTTAAACATGTGTGAATTAAACAAAACGTTTTGGATGAGGAAACAACATTATAACACAGATCAGAAAATAGCGTAATATGAGCCCTTTAAAATCAATAGTGCGATGTGTGTATGGTGGTGTTTACAGTTACAGAGTGTTGCCCCCATTATCACATCATTATAAAACAAATGACATTAAGCTTTTTCTGTTGATTTTGGGTTAAGTGCATTAGAACACAGTCTTTGTTGTAACGCTCCATGCTAAATGTTTCCAGAAACTACAAACACACATTTATGTATTTGTGTATATCTCAGTTGTGGCTCTGTAGTTAGCTTTGTGAGAGACTCGAGACACGAGTTTGTGGTTCTGTCTCAGCTCTGACGAGTGCATGCCGTTGTGTCCTTGACCAAGACATTTTGGTTGTTGAATAGGCTGTAGCCACATATTGACGTCTAGGCCTGTCATAACAAATTTTCAAGTGCGATATATTGCTGAAGGAAATATAGACAATAAATGATGATAGTAAAACCGAACCATAGAGAACCAGAGTTATCACCATAGACTATAAACAAGTGGGAGTGTGACATCGCCCATAGCATTCGGCTCCAGTCAAATGAAGCTCACTGAGGCTAGTGGTTATAGGGGTAAATCTGGAGCTGAGTTCCATATTTGGAATTCCAACCAAGAATATTATATCATCCAAAGAGCAAATCTGGAGCGAAGCCGTTGAAGGTATGCCCCTTCTAACCAAAGAGCCAATCTGGAGCGAAGGTGCAGAAGGTAACGCCCCTTCCCGCCTGCACCGCTGGTTTAGCAGAGGGCAGGCGCTTAGCAGCGCTGTCAATCAAACCTACTGCTAAAGCTAGCGGAAACAACCTCGGGGAAAGAATGCTCCTGGTTTGTCTGTTATTAATGTTCATATCTTGAGTTACGGACACAATAGCGAAATAAAAATACCAGGATCACGTAGAATGGGTTGATAAAAACATTTTAAGACCAACATGACAAGCCTGACAGCAGCAGTTACAGAGGGAGGGGCCGCAGTTTTCTAATGTAAAGTGAATTGGAGCCAGAGTCGATGGAGCCAGAAGCGTGCCCATAATCACTTCCTATTTGGAATGCGGCGTCCAGCAGGTTAGCTATGCCCATTTATATATACAGTCTGTGGTTATCACTCAAAAATGAATTCAAATGTACAGTATGGTTAAAAAATATGATCTGCGATAAATAAAAGACAGAATGCAACACTTCTGTCTATAATGAGTCATAGAAGTTCATAATTTAATCATTATAACCTTCTTCAGCTCAAATTTTATCACAGAACATAAAAATAACCCCAATTTTCCCAGTAGTTCAAAGAAAAAATACCCACAATAAATACTGACCCACAAAAATTATTCTTCAATCTGTCATGTATGTAAACGATAAGTCAATATCGTGTACATCATCGTGACAGGCCTATTGGCAACCACACTTCCGTTGGTCTACCCCTACCCCCCGCTCATCGCCATTATTATTATATCTTTCTTTTTACATGTCGAGAAACACTTTATTCCTCACATGATCCATTTCAGTCTCTCGAAGCAATTTCATTCAGACAGAAATATCACTTTTCAAGGGTTACATTTATCGAGCGAGTGAAGCGCGCGTGGGAAGATTTGGCATCTGTGCTTCAAACTTAGTCATGATTTGTTTCCTAAGTATGCGGCGTAGGACGATAAGATGCACTCTTTCTAAACTCGTACATTTTATTTAGGTTCACAATTTATTTTGGGAAATGCACTCACCACTGTAATGGAATGAATTAGCTTCTAGATAGCATTGCGAGCAGTTCAAATAAGAGATACCCAGGTGCACAAGAGCCCCATTGAATCTATTGGCTGGGTTCTATTTAAAGCAAAATGAGGTGATTACGGAGAGAAAAGTGGAAAAGTAAGACACAGGGTAGAGGAGGTGAAGGAGATAATGCCACCGAAAAAAGGCAAGGGAAGGTTAAGGAGGAGGTTTGCTGCACTGGAGGCCATCGCTCAATGACAACACATAATGAACCATGTGGAGGCCTGGTTTTAAGTCGCGTAATATACACTGACATGCCATCTATTACACATATCTCTAATAATCTGATTTTCTCAAACTGTGGGAGTATGTAGTCTGGAGTAGCATTATGTAAGACCATGTGAACATATGTGGCGACAGTAGCTCAGCTGATCGAGTGTTCATCCACTGATCCAAAGGTTGGAGGTTTGAATCCCGCTCTCGACATAAGGTTGAGGTCATTGGTTGAGTGGTCAGATCCACTGACCCACACATTGGCGGTACGATTCGAGCTCTCACAGATTAACGCTGTTGTTGTGTCCTTGGGCAAAACACCTAACTCACCTTTCTCCCATTGTGAGTGGTTTCTTTATGTAAAGCGCTTTGAATACCTTGAAGGTGGAAAAGCGTTATATAAAAACGTGACCATTTGCCATATAGGAGTGGGCGATATTACACTTTTCTAATTATGGATAGTAGCTTTATAATGCCTGTGATCAGTATATGATTATATTGTTTTGTTGTTAATGTGATGGGTATCTTGAATCTGTCCTTAACTAATAGACTTATTGAGACACTCATTGGAGTGAAACATTCTGTTGTTGTATTCTTAGGCAGGACACTTCACCCGCTTTACCTAGTATGAATGTGGTGTGTGAGTGACTGGTGGTAGTGGAAGGAGCCGATGGTACAGATTGGCAGCCTCAATTCCGTCAATCTGCCCAAGTGCAACTGTTGCTACAGAGCTAGCTTCCAGAAGTATGGAGTGAATGAATAATAATGACTACAGTGGGATGACCACTGAGACCACATTCCTGTCACAAGAATCAAACCCACAACCATTTGGATGACTGGCAGCGTATAACTCTGATCAGAGTTAAAAAAGATATCCTCACGCTGTTACTGTTTTTTGAACTCGTAAGAAAAGTTGAATAAATAGCCGGATTGTCCCTTTTGGCTGGTCATTATTACCTTTCACTGTGGCATCATGTACTAGAAATGCTAAATAATGATTGTGTAACTGGACAGTTCGTGTTTTGTCAGATGCTGATGCTCTGAGCTGCTCGCATTGTGTGGGTTGTTCCTGGACGTACTGTACTTGTGCCCACTGTAGCTACACATCGATCTGCAGATACTCTGTTATGTGAGGGATGTGATCTACCTTCACTCTATGGACAAATTACAAAGAAGAAGATATTTAGACATTTACGGATAATTCAATCAACAAACCATAAACAAATGAATCAAAACAAAAGCCATAACAAAGCAGCAAATAAGCTTGATAAGTGATACTTGGTTGCTTATTTGAGCCGGTGAGGAACTGTGAGCTTGAAATTTACGATGCATAGCACAACAATACAATGTAATTAGGAATATAATATTATGAAAATACCAACTTTTCTAGAAAATTCAATTCACTGTACTGAATTTAATTTTCCTTTGCCATGGAAGTTATCTAGACAATTGAGGAATTACACAGACATAATGGAAATGGTAAAGCCAAGAGTGCATCAATGCATATTATCTTCATTAACTCTTTTCTTTATTTTTTCTTCTTTTTTTCAGAGCAGTGTAGGTGCTTTTTCCTTAGTTTTGAAATTGAGTATGAAATGTTAGTCTTTGTTACAATACACTGCAGTAACGGACTAAAGTACAGCTGCTCTTTAACAAAGGTAAATATATATGTGTGAGGTCCAGCATGCTCCAGAGGGGTTTGTCTAATAAAACTTTTTTTACTTTTCTTTTGTGTGTGTGTGTGTGTGTTTATGATATCCTTTTATAATGCCAGTCTCATGTCTTTCCTGTGCTGGCAGTGCATTTGTAGATGGCTGCTCTGATATTGAGACAAATTGCAGACACACTGTCAGATGACCTCATCATGCAGAAGAAGATACACTATTGCGATTAAGATCAGCAGATACACTTTCAAAGTCTCTCGGCCTTATTTAATTACGAAACCATTTTGTCCAATTGTGGTTTGTAGAGCTTTGGCGTCTGGCTTCGTTAATGCGTTCAAGCTGTATGAAGTTAAAAGCTTTACTAGTAGTAAAATTGAACCTACTAATTTGGAAGCTAGTTTGCCTGGAAAGCTCAAGAATGCATGTTTTTATAATATTTTACAAAGACAAATAGTTTGGAATCTTATTCCGTCTCCACAATATCAAATGGGCATGATTGACCCGTCAGAGATATGCATTGCTTATTCATGACAAAACAAACATAGTGGCTAAAACAGGTAGAAAAAAACAGAGCTGACTGAGAAAACGTGTGAGTCTCTGCAGAATTAAGCAAAGCACTAAACTGTAAAAGAAGTTATATATTTTCTTCTGAATCATATAAGGATATTCAAGAGGAGGTGTCTTCTGCAGTTTATTTTGAATAAACGGCTGCGATTGGACTGTCCTGAATAAGGGTGGTTGTTTTATGTGCACTATGGTCTCCTCCTGTATTCTAAGAGAAATCAGGAGGAACTGCCTCAGACAAAAACTAGTGTCTCTAGAGTAGATACCCACAAGGCATTGTTGGTAAATATCCAGGATCTACACCACATTATTTTGGCACAAACCTTTTCAATTTCTCCAAAAATGAGAAGTATGAGAATTAATCCCATTTGCAATTTACAGTGTTTTAATAAAATAACTTAAACTCTAGCTACAAATGAGCTAATCCGAAATGTCAGGAGCTACGAGACCTGCTCGTCTGACGAAATTAACACTTGATAAAAATAGCCTGGCACTAGAACATTTGTGATTCATGCGTACGTAAACGTGTCATCCGAGACTCATTAATAGCTGTGTGTATTATTTCCGGAGCAGGTGTTGTGAGGGCATTCCTAATCAAAATCCCTTTAGACTTTCACTGGGCTGAGGTGATTCTGTGACTTCCTGTGAAAGCAGGAAGAGGACATTGCTGACAGAGCATGACAAAGTAGAGCTACCATGAGATGCATTTAAAACCACAAAGGCCTGAGTTATATAAGGCCTGACGCTGAGTGGTCGTTACAAGTTTTCCACACAACCATAAAGCTCCATGCTCCTAGATGGATACACTTTCCCAGCACTAGACAACTCAAATCAGAGACACATGACAGCTACCTTTTATCAACACCACCACAAAGTGAAGTAAGAAAACAGAATCTTACCTAAATGCATTGTAACTTTGTACTACTTTTGGTCAAGCAGAAGTTAAAGTAGTGAATGTACATTGTACAATGTACAATTACATACCCTAGTGCAGTTACTATACTATTATGAATACAGTGCAATACAGTGCAGTAGTGTAGTTACTTCAAAATGCCTTTCAGAAAATCATATTAAAAGAAACTTGAAAACTGTCCACGCATTCGGTCAATCCCTCCACCAGTGCCACTGTGCGTCCCGTCTCCAGTTCTTCAGGCATGGATCTTGGTTAGTAAAATTAGCTGGAGAATTTGTCAACAGTTTGGATATTTTACTTTTCTGTTGTTTTAGTGTTACAATTATTATGAGAAGAAACATCAGAGTTTTACAAGAAATCACAATTATTGACAACGTAACCAAACAGAAAAATGCTTAATTCACTTTCATTTGCGTTGTTTAAAAGATCACCTGCCTCTAATATTACTTTTGTTTGGAAATTGATGGAATTTGTTTTGTTAATTGCTATAGCAACAGTGATTCATTTTCATCAATTTGAAACCCATCGATATACACTGAAAAATTTGCTACATATTCTTTGCTATTGTCAATATTTTGGCTTAATTTGATTTATTGTGTAGAGTTGCCCATAGAAGCCCCTTATTTGCTTAACAAAAATGCATCCGCTCACTGTTATTTACACTATAGGTTAGTCCTTTTCACACCTTTTGCATGTTTTCTCATCCCCTCATGTGATTACAATCAAGTAAAATAGAACCAAATATGGATGGCTACTGGAAACTTTGAGCTCAGAATCCTTATTTGAATATTTACCATGTCCTGAATCCCTGTTGATATGTTTTTGGCATGAAAATTCTAATTGAAACTAATATTACACTACGTTTGTTTTGTTAAAGGTCCTATGTTACGCAAAATTGAAGTTGAATGTTGTTACCTCCTCAAAAACCTACATAGAGTTGTGTTTTGTTTCATTCACACCTGTTTGAATAACCTTTTGTTATTAGTCTGTTTACATCTCCAAAGTTCAAAATGCTCTGTTCCACCTTGTGATGTTATGAAGCGGTAGTTTTCAAGTTAACAGCCACCTTTTACCTTTAGTTCAGTAGAGATGGGCAATTCCAGGTCTGAAATAATCAAAATGATTCTAGTGAAGGTGTATGGAGTTTAAAAACACAGTGGAGCACTTCTTGTATAACCAGATGACATCACAAGGTGGAACAGAGTGTGTTCTGTGTAATCAGAAAATGAGAAGATCAGAAAATAGCATAATATGGGCCCTTTAAGAAAGCATTAAACCTAGTAATTTCTTCTGCTAAAACACACTGACCTTTGCCTCTTGACTGTATCCGCGTTCACCACTCACTCACTCCTCAACAGCACGAGTCTGAAGGCCGCTACAGCAGACATGAGGTGCCTGTAATTCCCATGATGAGCTACTCTGGCCCACATCTCCCACACATCTCAGCACTTCCTATAAACGCCGCTCAGGGTATCGATCACCGGTATTTACGACACATCTTCTGCAGCGCCTTTCACATTTTTACAGTTGAGGCAGCAGGAAAGGAGGCCTTGATACTGTAGCCAATGACACGCTGTATAAACAGTTTGGGTGGAGCGTTTTCTCCGCTTTGGCAGGCTCGTAGTGATGATAGGTGGACTGGAAAAAATGACATCACCACTGCTACTGTCAGCTCTAGGATTTCACTTTGTCTGAAATTCTTTCAAGTGCTATTTGAAGAAAGTAGATTCCTTCAGTTTTGTCATCCTGGCGTGGTCCCATCTTCTGAGCCTTTGAGACTTTGTTTGGACTTTGTTTGGTCCTGATATAGTCCAGCTTTAGTTCCAGGTTTAATCACCCACTTTACTTAATTAAACTATTTTGATATGGCCTGTGTGTAAGTATGAACCCACCCTTCAAGAAATATTTAACCAGTGCATTTTGTCCATCCTTCACAATGCAATTTTTTTTTTTTCTAGTCTATTCTAAGTCCAATTTTGTCCTATGTGATTTTTTTTTCAGAGTCAATAGTACCCCACCCTTAGAATTATAAGGTCCTATGTTACATTTTTGTCGAAATTTAGTTATTCATATATTCTTACCCCCAAATACCTTCGTACACTTTTGGCAATATTCTGTAGAGTTTGGCAGTTTCTTAGCTTTAGATGAGCAAAAACCCATTTCCCGAGTCCATTGTGCTTGCTCTATTGGTCAAAACTTTAAAGGTACTGCATGGAGCCTGCGTGATTACAATTTTAAAAAAGGTACTACGATCACAACTGAGCCTGGGTTGGGCGCCAGTGCTTTAACCTGTATGTAGAGGACACATACAACCAACTGGATTTCAGCATTGAAGATCATTCTGCTTTCTGATTGGATAACTGCCTTGAAGAGTTATAACTTAAACAACACAGACATTATGGCCAGTGTTTTTGTAACTAAGAATAAATCAGCAGAATTCTCTACCTTGTCTACCTTGTATCTGGGGTGGCGCCAGATATTTTTGGCTGTAGGAGCTCTGGGGGTGCTAAGTTCCTCAATGGGGGCTCTTACTTAACATGTTAATTGAGAGTCTTATATGAATGCGAGCTTTTTTTGCTTCACTGTTTTATCCCCTGTAGTGATTTATGAAAACTAATATGGAATTCACTTTTTATTGCAGTCTCATTTTGAACTCTCTGTGGTTGCCATTTGGACATTTTTAGTCGAGACTTGACGTGCTATGAAAGTGGAGCAAAAAACTTTGGGGGAGCTATGGGGGAACACTGGCCATTCAAGCCCCCCTTTTCCCTGGCGTCGCCCCTGCCTTGTATCTGGGGTAACAGTAAGGTCACGTTCATGGAATTTAAAATCAAAATCTCACGTATGGTTCCTTTAACCTCTGAACCTTTAATCTCAGGACAAAATTAGAACCTTAATAACCTAATTCTACGGGGAACACAACACCTGCTGAAATGACTCTCTAGTTGTGATAATAGTTTGAGTATGGATTAGTATCTGGGCATCAATTTTTTGTCAAGCCCCAGGAGTACCTAGGTGAAGTATTAGTACTGCTTTCCACTGGGAATACAGGGCCTCGTAGCCATTGACGCCCTGTATAAACAGTTTGGGTAGAGTGTTTTCTCCCCTTTGGCAGCCCGTAGTGAGGATGTGTGGGCTGGCGAAGATGACATCACTTCAGCCCCACGAGTTTCATATCGGTTTTGGTGACTCACGGTGTCGACTGCCTGTCAAAAGGCCCTGTGTGGTAACAATTAGGGAGGAGTGGGTGTCAGAGCGCGAGACGGAGATGGGGGATAGTTATAGAGGAGAATTTTGGGAAAGCCGTGCAAACAGGAGCAGTGACAAGGAGGTTTGTGAAGTACTAAGGCCGTGGTACTGTACAACCCCATCAACCTCAGAATGGTTTGAGCCATTTTCAAACCATTTTGCTTTTGCGGTGTTATTTGTGTAAAAATGGGATTGTAGTTTGACCAGAGCAGCCGCCCACCGCAAAGGATTTCTGAAGAAGTATAAGCACTTACAGGTGATTGGTATAGCTACTGTGTGTAACCATTGATTGCTATGTCATTTTCTCAAATGGGAGCTACACATCATGTACGCATCTTCAAAGTAAATGGATTCTTGAGATGTAAGAGTTCACATGATAGAAACTGTAGTATGGTTTGTTCTGCTTAAAGGCACACTGTGTAACTTTTCTGGTAGTGTCTGCTATCAGAATTATTTTGAATAGAAACATGTGTAATTAATTAAAAGTAATATAGACTAATTTTGTAAAAGGTTCCTTACATAGAAAGATAATACCTACTTTTTACCAGTATGTTTTGGGACTCTGTACATTAGATGCTTTCTCCGTGACAAGCTTCCATATTTTTTTTTTAAATTTAATTGTTTTGATAAGACAATTTTTGTAATTGAATGGAACAATAGCCTTTTGTTAACAATATGATATGATAATGGATGTACCAGCTGCCACTCACAATTAGCTTATCCAATTATCAGCCATGTATTCTTTGAAAGAGTCTGACTTTGGGAACATTTTCTCCAAAGCCACTTTTTGAAAATCACAATGACAGAAATGGATTTTCTAACTGATAATAGAAAGTCACTAAATGTCATATTACTTTTCTCTTCATTTTTCAGACACTGCAAACTTAAAACTCTGCATTCTGACACTGGCAGCCTTTCCAGTCATTTTAGAGGTATTATAATTCCTTTTGGAACTTTTTAAATGAAAGAATGGTTCAATTCTCAAGTTGGCTTAAACACACAATCTTAAAGCAGACCTATTGTGCGTGTGTCTGCTCTATAGTTATAATCTATGACACCTGTGAATCATTATGTTTTAATTTGAACATTTTCAATCGCAATATTCATCTAAAAATGAATCTTTAATACCACACAGATGTATTGACATGTAGAGGATTTTCAAAAGCGTCTGGAAGGTGCGGCACATTTCTTTCCATTTTGTGTCAGTGAAACAAAATGAAATGGCTTAAATCAATAGAGAGGGAAGGATGTGAATAGATGTGTTATTGGTTTTGTAAAAGAACAGTGTCACATTTGCAAGGGGGGAGGGGTCAGGGGGAGAGAGAGAGAGGAAAGAGGAGAGGTGGGAGATACAGAGAGAAAAGATAGAGAGGTAAAAAGAGGGGGGAGAAGGGGGGAGAGAGAGAGAGGGAAGAGATGGAGGGAGAGAGAACAAAAGAGAGGCTGGAGACACAGATAGACAGAGGAAAGAGAAAGGGAGAGAGAGAGCGCAAGAATGGGGATAGTGAGAAAGAGAGAGAGAGACAGGGAGGGAGTGAGAGAGAGGAAAGAGATGAGACAGAGAGAAAGACAGTACAGAAAGAGAGGAGAGAGGAGGGAGAGAGAAGAGAGAACGTGACGAGAGAAGAGAGAAAGAGAAGAGAGAGAGTGTGTGTGTGTGTGTGTGTGTGTGTTTGAAGAGATTAAGCCCGTTCTTGTGTGGGCTCCATCCAAAACTGCTTTGTCCAGACGGCCTGCCTGCCTCATGCTGTGCAAATCAAATCAAATATATTTTTATTTTTTGCAGTCTTTTATTTCACTTCATTTAATGCTGCTTGTAATATTATCAAGTGTGTAGTTACTTTGGAGAGTTTGTACAACCTTCACGGAGAACAGGAAACCCATCCAATTATAGGCTCCCAGTTTGTTCTCAAACTTGGATACAGGTGCACACCATTTAAAAATTTGCTATAAATGCTGATTTGAATTAATTAACATCACATTTTCTTCCTGTTTTGGTGCCTGTTGATGTTTGACATTTAAGTAGGTGCTTTGTACCTGACATGTCCTGGTTTCTATAAGTCATGTCAAAAGTTTAGTTTTGTTTACTCTGGCTAATTAGTCTTTCTTTGCTAATTTTAATGATGTTTTAAAGGGCGACAGTGGCTCAGGTTAGAGCAGTGGTGGAAGGAGGACTGAGACACTTCACCCATCTCATTATTATTATTATTATTATTATTATTATTATTATTATTATTAGGTATGTTTGTGATGAGGAAACAACATCCAAACAAAATTTCATACAAGGTACAGAACCACCTCCTTCGAAAAGAAAACGGCACACATTCGCATCCAGATCGCACACAAACTATTACACAATCCCTCCATGGCATTAAAGTACAGTTAGTGTTGCACTCCTCCCTATGTGGACATGTGGTTACTATGCCCCTGTAGTTGTGTTATAGCCATTTCTTTTGATTCATCATTGAAATCGACAAAGGAATAAATGAGTACTTGCGTTGGGATCATTTGCTATATTTTGGGCCTGTTTAATCGCAGCCTCTTCAAACATGTCGCGTCTCGAGTGGAGGGGCATACCCATAATTTTCCCAGCTCTCTTGATGAGGTTATTAATTTGTGACCTTAATTTAAATTGCCACAGCACACTGTTATCCCATACCCGATAATGGACTATTTGCAAGTCCTGAAAACAAGGAGCACTACATTGTTATCCACACTATGGAGTCATAGCCGCCTTAAAAAAATGCAGGTGCTGGCTGATTTTCGTACAGAGGTAGTGCACGTGCACGGCCCACTGAAACCGTGATGTGAAGAGTCAGAATGCAAGTACTTATATGATCTTCTGCCTATTTATTGTGACAGCACTAGAACTAGCAACGTACTAACAACACTTAGGGTCAAAAATCATTTGCCATTATTTAAAACTAAATATTAGATCTCTTCAATTGGCAAAAGTTCTATATCACGTATAAACATGGATACAAACACATTAGCCCGCGGTGTGTACAACAAAACAGAAATATGTAGATTTATGGTATTTTTTCCTTAAAGCACAAGTAAGTGGTATTCTATAGAAATACTGCATCATTTGAAACCATTTGCTTATATACTAATTGAAAACAGGTTTTAAATTTGTCCCCAATGCCATTCAGAGCTGGCCCTGATGTTAGCTTGAAATCATGTTGCGTTCCCAATGTCGAGGTCAAAGGGCAACCTGCGATTTCTTGAAGTGGTGGTGAGGAGCCACTATTTTGAAGCATTAGAAAGGAACAGAACAGAAACACACACATAAGCTGCTAGTAAAACCTTACAGTTTGTGTGTAACTTCAGACCATGATGGCATACGGAGGCTGTGAGTTCAGTCTAATTCCTGGTTCCACACACGGCCATTGGAACCGAGGAGATAAGACAAGGTCCCTGCTCACGTACTGGTGTCTGACCGGGCAGGCTTGATCATTAGGCTGCATGTTGTACTGTAGATTCTCTCTGGCTTCCTCCCTACTTCTTTCTCTAGGGAAAAGACACAATTTATACCAATTCCAATACTGCAAGGATAATTATCATATTTTCAACAATTGTATTTTCTGTATTATTAGCTCACAAAAGGCCCAATTTTGTTCTATTTATGATTTTTTTTTTTTTTTTCTGATAAAACAGTATCTAGTTTTAATCCTAGTTGTAGTATTGAATTGTATCTGTATATTAATTTTTTAGAATGGTCCCCACTTATGGCCGAAAGCTGGGGCAGGATCCAGTCACCCACAACCCCAAACAGGATTTCATATACATCCACCAGCCTATGAACACATCACATTCTATACAGTAACATTTCTGCAGTCTATATTTACCTCCTCTGTATTGTGCACTAAGGCATAAGACTTGACCATGAAGCGATTATATTACATTACAGTGTCATGGGCAGCTTCATGTGACTGTTTGCCCACTTACAATGCGCCCAGGGCAGGAGGAGGATGGCATGGCTGATCGGGCGCCACCGCTAAAGGTTAAACCGCGGTAACTCCACAATGCTGGCACACACACCACCGGTTTGTGACCTCCGACTGCATCAAAGCAAGACACGAAAGACTCCACATGGGACTAGCGCGTTCAGCCCCTTCACTCACGCGACACGCTAGGCTTACATAACACTGCCCACTGCTTGTCCACGCTAATCTTAACTGACATGTTTAAAATTCATTGCTTTTGACCCTCGGAGGTACTAGTAAATGCTCCAGGGTGGAAACAATGCAATATAAATGTGATTATGTATACAGTCGGTAATTATGCCTTCAAACACTGCAATCATTCAAAAGACTCAAGGTTGATTGACTAATGCCGCGTGTTATTCGAGCTTTTATCGCTAAATCAAAACAAAGAATTGCTTGGACTTCAGAACATGTTTACAATATGTATTCTTCTATATGTAAATGCATTTTGTTGCAGATAAAAAGAAAAGCTCAGTTGTATTTGCAAACCTATGGGCTTGTACGAGATACTGAACGCACTGTTAAACCTTTGGAGTTATCTCTTTGTAAAATAGGACTGCGATACCTTCTTTTCACAACGATTTCCATACAGCGAATGCTACTACACACGTTCAGTTCATGTAGAGGTACTGTATCTCCAAGAAATCAAACTTAAATTTACTTAAAGTACAATCTTAAGTGCATTTTAGGAATATGAAAAATAAAATATCCAGGATGTGTGAATGTGAATTGAACTTGAGAATCTTGTCTGATCTTGTGAGCTAAGCAGGTTGGGCCTCGTTATTACTGAGTGGGAGACCGCTTCCAATACTGTAGTAGTGTCGTAGTGGGACAGATTGATCCAGCCTCTGACCAGTACGTTTTGTTGTGTCTTTGGGCAAGGCAAAACCCACTTTGCTTATGTATGAGTATGGTGTGAGTGAGTGAGTGGTGGTGGTGGTGGTTGAAAGGGCAGAACGCATAGACTGGCAGCCTGACCTTGTTAGTCTAACCCAGGGCAGTTGTGGCTACAGAAGAGCTTACTACCACTGTGAATAAATAATGCATTACAGTGCTTTGGGTATCTTGGAACGTGCCGTTTAAAATCCAAGGCATCTTTATTATTTATTATCAGTAACAGCCTATACACCAGAGCTCTATTGTTTGAGACTAACTTCCTTATGGCCATAGTTTAATGACATAGATCGAACCCCTAACATGTATAAATACATTTCTACCCAGTACATGTCTCGATTCATCTTAAAGCACAACATATATGTCTTTATGTATGGAAAGATGTGTACAATAGTAGTGGACATGTCTCCTTCCTCCTCTGCACTATGGACAGAAATAAGCCCGTGCAGGAGTCAGCAGCTCTGTGAGAGGCTTATCCAGTCTCATTCATTCTTGTGGCTTCACACTCTCTTGACTGTATTCTCACCTCCTCGTGTGTGTGTATGTGCCAGTGTAGACCCATAGAGGAGCTCTCCGTGGTGCTGAATGAAACACGCTATTCCTGCCTTGGCTCTTGGCTCCCGATGATAAGCAGTCACACCCAGGATTGCTCAAATCACTTTATTTATGGCAAAACAGGCACGGGGCAAGCTTCTGATGCTAAATGTCAGTTATATTTCTGCTGCTAAAGAAAGTGATGGCTTATTTTTAAATGTTTTTCAGTACTTCTATTATTGATGCCAAAAAGTGAATCCCACAGAGCACACATTACTGCCCGATGCGCATTTAGTAGGATTTGTTTCTTCAGACAGATGTGTATATGTGTTTCAAAAATGCCAACCATAAAAATAAAGTAAATTACGCTGTACCTGATTTTTACTGTCTTAAAACAGAACTAGTTCATTTTAGACTGTTTGCAATGGTCCAAAATGATTCCTAACTTTCCTTATGGGTTCTGAGCATCCTAATTGTTCAACGTGAGTGATGCCAGAGCAGAGTTCTGCTGTCAGAGTAGAGATAACAACAACTAGCATGCTAACCATGCAGTTTCTGATTTTTGGAACATAAAATGCTTATAATTAGATGCAGACTGTACACAGCTGATTTATTTTGACTTCAAGGGCTGCTTATGCAACATATCTGTACAGGGGCAAGACAGGTTTTGCGCAAATACATGGAAATAATTCGGTCTTAAATATCTTACTAACCAAGTATACAATCTTAGATACATGTGCTATTGTAATTGTATTACTTTGCCAATAGTCTTATTACCTATAAACCTTGCTTGTTTTTGAATCCTATCCCAAAAACTATAAACTCCACTAAGGATTTAGTGAGCGTAAAATACGCCAAGTACTGTGAACAATTTGGTTCTTGCTGGAAGAATAGAAAATAGAATGACATTTACATGCAGAAATGTATTGTTAGTCTATAGCCGCCACAATAGCAGCTATAAATTGCACGTTACACCATCTGCCATTAGAGGAAGCTTCTAATAAAGACCTATACTACACATTCTTCAAATAGGTAAAAAAATAACCAGATTCAGTGCTTTGTGATTTAAATAACTAGTTTGTTACAATAGCAACAAATCTAGTGCATCTCCCAGTATAACTCTTATAGAGCCTGTTAACTCCACTTGCATCTCTCTCTTCGTTGTTCAGATATTGCCTCTGTTATTTTGGGCTGCTAGGGAGATCAAAGGAATCTCTGAGCAGGCTGAAAATAGCTCTGTCTCCAATAACGATAAGGGGAAACCACCACGTGTATCTACAGTTTTATTTGTTTGATCGTCTCAGAGACTTTGTAGCATCTTGGCATAATTGTGTGAATAATTGTGACAGGATACGCCAGAGTTTTTTTGTTTTTTCACTGGAGTTTCTCATCCTGACAGTGAGCCAGAGGGGACAGGGGCTCTAACATGTTTGGGATGGTGGAGGAGAGACTTGTTTGCGCACAAATAGAGCCTGTGTAGTCTAATATGTTCAAGATGGAGTTTGAACTACACTGCGTTGCTTCTTCTTTGGTCTTTGCTTTGTAATTCGTACTTCCCCTGCCATAAAAAGGTGAAGCATTAGTTGATAAATCTAGCTTTGGGAAGTTCCACATTAGTTTGTCTTGATTTTTTTTTTGTCTGTGATTTTCTATTGATGTAGGATCCCCATCTTTTGACTACTTACTTGTTAAGGTTCCTGTAAATGAATTTGTCAAAGATAAGTTAATCTCTATTTAATTCAATTCAATTCAAGTTTATTCATATGGCACATTTAAAACAACTTTAACTGACCAAAAATAAAATAAATAAATAAATACAGATAACACGATAGGAAAAGTACAATAAAACACCAAGATTTCCTGTCTAGCTAGTATTAAATGCCAGGGAGAAGAGGTCGGTTTTCAGTTCAGCCTCAAACTCCGTTAAAAACTGCACGGATCAGACAGGCAGAGGGAGGCTGTTCCATAGTCTGGGCGCTGCCACAGAAAAGACTCTGTCACCTCTGGTCTTGAGCCTGGCTTTGGGCACAGCAGCAGGAGCTGGTCAGCTGACCTCAGGGCTCTGGGTGGAGTATAGGGCTGCAAAATAATCCCTCAAATAAAGTGGAGTGCAGACATTATTTATGGCAAAAGTAAGATACATTTTATCAATGGACACAAGCTGGATTCTGGAATATCTAAACACATTTTTAAACATTGCCGATAGGGTTAGGATAGTAATCAAATACTGGCCGTACAGAAGCAAAGTAAAGGAAGTATTGTGAGAATGTTCCATGTAAAGACATTCACCTATGGACCATAATGATGTCTTGCCGCTCTTTACCATTGTGAGTGCCAATTCTTTTGTGATTACTATATAAATTTTATATGCACCATACTGTATATCTCTAGTTGATTTGGCTTGCTTCCTATTTTGATGCTTATGAGCCACTGTCAGGAGGAGTGCTGAACTATAGAAATAATATCCAGTCCTGGCACCCTTTACTATTGTGAGATAGTGCCAACTCGTTTGAGATATGACATTACACTGTATACCTGCACATAACTTACAATCCATATCTTGCTTCCTGTTTGGACACTTAAGCTTTGCTGCCAGGAATGGCCTATAATCTCAAAGACCCCTGAAGTTAAGATGTCTAGTGCCAATTCCTTTGAGATAATAGCTACGGTATAACTTATACACATGACACACAGCATACCTCTCGTTGACTTCAGTCCATATCTTACTTGCTGTTTTGATGCTTTGCGAGTGGCTGTCAGAACGCTTCCCGTCCAGTCAAACGTGCTGTCTAGTCCGTTTAGAAATACATTGTGGATCAGAAGCTGAATGTCAAAACACAATGTGGAGAAACGGCTTTTATCTCTCCGAGCCTCGGACTAGAGCGATGGGCAATTCAGTTGATCCAAAAATTGCTTGCAGCCAGGATTGTAACAGGACCAGAGGAATAAGTTCATCACTCCACTTTCAGATAATCTAAATCGCTACACTGTAAAAAAAAAAAAAAAAAAAAAGAAAAAGAAAAAAAAAATCACACAAAATACACACAAATACACACATATTCAACAGTGCTTAAAATGATACACATGCGTCTTCACTGGATTCATGTTGAGAAAAAGAAGGAACGGAAGGTCTTTCACTCATCAAATGTACACGTGGCTCTGGCTTTGTCTGTCCATTAAAAAGGTAAGTGTAATCCTTAACTTTAGGCGCAAATGCTTATGTTTTACTGTTAAACAATATGCACCACATTTGGGTTGGATAGTAATGAGCTGCTAAATATTTATCGCTTCTACTTTTGCCAAAACTTTGTTGGCAGCAACAGAATTTGTGAGACCACCTGCACATTGTATTAGTACTGGTTCCTTGCAAACCTGTCATTAAATTTGTTGAAAAGGTGTAAATTATTGATTGTGTTGTTGATTTCCAGACATCTGCTGTACTGTGCTACTGGTCATCTGAACTTTACTCTCACATCTACTACACTCTGAGACTTTCTGGTAACTGGTATTACATTTCCACAGAATTTTATGGGATATTTGTCATTATCATTATTGTCTGAAATTATAAGTATAAGTGTACGTGTATTTTATAAGTGTTGCACTGATTTGCATTTTTAATTAAAAAAAAAAAAAAAAAAGTCATTGTTTTTAAGCTACTGTGTATGAAGGAGTTTGAGTTTATTTTGAAAAGCACAATAACAATAGCAATAGTATGAAACTTCAACAAAATCACAGCACAGAATGGTTTTAATCCAAAAGTTGATCTCTGTTTATGCCTCGTAAATATTGTAGGGGCTGCGTGGTTTTTGAGTCATGCTGTTTTTGAATATATCAACTGGTTTGGAACAAAAAACAAAACAAAAACATAGCTCTTCCAACCCCAATTGTGTGAATATATGAAACCCATTTGCAGACTGCAGTAATCCAGTGATTCTCTGTGGTCCCTGAGAGCAGGACTAAGGCTTCTGAGCTGCAGTGTCAGATGATTGAAAGAGCACATAAAAACACATGAACAAAGTTGAGTTTTGATGGTAAAACTTTTGAAGAATGACTGATCAGTTTTGAAAGTAAAACTGCATTTTGTTGAGCTAAAATTTTGTTTAGGCAAACTGTAACCCTGTTTGGGATTCTGTCTGAGCTGTTTTGCAAATGTCAAATTTCAATAGAGAAGTGTGTCAAAAGAAAAAAAAAAAAAATACTGTACATATACAGGTCATGGAATTTTATTACAGTTGGACAATTGGAAGTTCGGTCTGTGGCTGTAATTACCAGCAAGCCCATTTCAGTCAATGTGCATTCCATTCTACCAAATATGCCTCAACAAACTAGTTCTGGCAGTGTGAGGGGGAAGAAATCAAATGAATTAACTGATTAAAAAAAAAAAAAAAGTTCCCAATACACTAGCTACACCCTCTGGTTTCTGATTTTAAAGAATTGAAAGTGGACCTATACTTTCTTATTTCACAAAGGAGGTTAACACCACTGTGTAGGTTACATGGTAACTTTATATAATCTATACCCAAAAGGCCAAAGGTGATAAACTATCCTGGAAAAAATACTCTTGGGAATGTTTACTTTCCATAGATACATAATGTGTGTTGGTCCATGTAGATACATATGTGTCATTGTGGTAACAATAACATGTTTTTGTAAGAAGTTCCTCCTAATTACTCTATATATGTTATTTTTTAAGTTACATTGTGAAACTTATATTTTCTTTTTTTTCTTTTCTTTTCTTTTTTTTTTTATTTAAAGCCAAACATACAAGTTAAGCATTTTAAATACATTTTAAGGATTTTAATAACAAGACATACTGATTCAAATAACAAGACAGAAGACATAACGGGACAGTTTGTGGACAAGACAAAAAATAAATAAATAAAAATAAACCATGAGTGAGTGTTTATGTGTAGCGTGTGTGTGTGTGTGTGTGTTTGGGCACTTTTCCTCTTGTTTTTTAAGTGTTTACATTTTTGTAGTATTTTTTCCCAGTTTCAGTTCATAGAAGTTACTCCTATTTTTCCCTGTATATTTTTGTTATTTCAAGTTAGTCAGAATTTTTGCCTATTTTTTTTTGTATATATTTCCTAGTATTTTTTAGTATTACTTTCATAGTTTGCTCCCGGTCATTTCTGTTTCACGCCCAGAAGCCTTTAAATAGAGTGAACCCGTCGTGTTCGCACTCTCTGCTTGCCACTCTCCGCCGGTCTCCGTCAGTTTCCGCGCACTCTGAGTCCGCCGCTGCTCCCTGCTGGCACCCATTTTCCAGGTCCTTAGCTTTTTGTTAGCTTAGCTTCTTTTTGTTTGGCCTGGTGAGTCCGGATGTCCTGTTTTCATTCTTTCTTTTGTGTAGGGATAGTTTATGGGTTGTTTTTTCGTTAAAGTACGTTGGCCGGCTCACCGTGGTCTTTTACTTTTGTTACTTTGTTTTCTTTGGGCACGGGGTTTGTTAAGGGTTTTCTTTTCCCAACAGCTTTAAAAAACTTAAGAAGAACCAGAAAGTTTAAAAAGTAATAAATAGCGCTGAACCCTTATCTTTGTTTCCTGTGTCCTTATTAAATATGTTTTGGTCCACTTTTGGGTCATTTTGGGTGTGTGTGTGTGTGTGTCTGTGTGTGTGTGTGTGTGTAGCTAAAGCGTGTTGAAGTTGAAGGGAAGAGAGAAAGAGCAAGTAAAAGGGGTGAACTCAAGTGGAAAAATGAAGGAAGATATGAAGAAAAAATTAAAAAATGATAGTGATTTTAAAAAAAACAAACGGCAGACCTGGTACAGTGCTGTGTTCGTTGGTGTTGACAGTCACACAACCACAGTCATTCCAGTTGTTTTATTTATTTCTTCTTCAACTTTCTTCTTATTCTTTATCAAATATTGATGGCCATAGACTTAATCTCAGCTGCCGTCTTACCCAGAGGAGGCAGCTAGTCGAGCAAGTGTTCCCATCCCCCTCCCACCCCGGAGCAACTCTCCAACCCGGTGAGGGGAGGGTCTGCTCAGCTGGTCAGGTAGTGCATTGGTCACAGTTTTTATGTTTATTTTTCAATTTGTCTAGTGTTATTGAACTATTTATTTGCCAATTGTTATAATTATATTTGAATTTTCTTGATATTTATTATAATAATTTTTATTTTCTTTCTGTTTTTGTTTTATGTGCACTGCCGCTAATATCACGCGAATATGCACTGTCTATAGAAGGAGGAAAGACAGAAAAACAAAACACCAAATGAAATAAATAAAAAGAAAATGAAGAACCATTTTTTATCAGAGAAACTTATATTTTCTCCCGACTGTTTTTCCATTATCTGTAACAGTTTGATTGTCCAATCCCTTCACCACTCAAAGTTAATGTATTTTTGGGCAAATCACATAATACATCTAGCCCGCGTCGTCTGAACCAAAATTGTGCCACTTTTCTGGTGATGGTACCTCAAATGTTTTGGTCTCCATAGAATTGGAGCTGAAATGGAAAAGAATAAATGCAAGATAGTTAAACTGAATGCAGTACTTTGAAAAGTTACGTCGTACTCCTTTAAGACAAACATGTGAGGAATGCTGTGTTCTACGTTTTGACTCTTACTGGCACATGGTACTGCATATATTAAACGAAAGAATACTGCCATGTTGTTTTTCCATTCTGCATTTGTGGACAGAGTTGTCAGGGTCAGCAAAACTCCGACCTGTAACCTGGACTCTTTTGTGAACTACACTGTTGCTTTTAGCCACATTCCCAAAGGCATTTTAGCAATTAGTTTCGTTGTGTTTCTGGTTTCATTTTGGCATGTTCAGTTTCAATCCTCATGTGAGTAGTAGAGTCTGTTTGGCCTTCGGGTACAAAACATGCTATGGTTGTAAGAATACATTTGCTCCGCCACGCTTTCTAAACAGTAATCAATATGGCATATGTAATGACACAGCATAGCCAAACATATTCACACCTTAGGACATGTCGCATATAAGAAATAGTGTGGATCAGGTTTGATATAGCCCCAGGAAAATATTGATGATTTATGATTTATGCAATGAATAATGGTTTGGGATTTAAAGCCTGATTTGGGCTATACTATGCATTGTATGTGTTACCGTATGTTTTGTTAGCTTTAGCCCAAGCCGTCCATCTCTGCCCACTACATTTGCCATGTTTTATGCCCCTTTTGCACTTAAATAACTTGTTTTGCGATATATATGAAGAGTTCCATAGCAAAACCAGACATCTCCGTTTTGAAAAACTGCCTTTCTTTTTGTTAGCATCTTCTGGAGATATTATCGTGACAATGACGTATACTGGATTTTATCAAGAAGGGATGGAATAATATTTTGATAGCAGTAAAATATGTTTGGCTTTTGAAAATATTACTATACTGAGGGTAAACTACAAGCCTCCTATGACTTTCAAATGGCACATATCTGGTTTTGCAAATGAACTCTTCCTGTGTATGTATGTATTTATGTATATATGTATGTATGCATCATGCCAGATTAGCAACAAAAACTCCCTTTCACCACCGCATTGAATCGTGATGCTAATGTAAACCAATGTAAACTACAAAGAAAACATGAATTACCTACCCAAATATTGAACCCAACATATTAATTGATGCTAAAACTAGTATCAATGCAGATTTTCATTTGTAGTACTGAAAAAAATCTTGATCTATCAATGTGGTAAAATAAAGGAAACTACTTTTATCCTACATTGAAAATTATAATCTATTGTTCATCGTAGTGGGGGACCAAGCCTTTTTGGTTTTGCAAATGAACTCTTCGTGTGTATGTATGTACAGTATGTATGTATGTATTTATGTATGTATCGGTTTTGACCATATTAGTGACAAAAACTCCCTTTCGCCACCATATTGAATCCTGACGCTAATGTAAAACAAAGAAAACGTGAACTACCTACCCAAATATTGGAACCAAGATATTAATTGAAACTACTTGTATTCTGCATTAAAATTATAATCTTATTGTCTAAAATAGTTGGAGACCAAACCTTTTCCTTAAAAATGTGAAAATGCCTTTATCGTAAACGATTAGCTTACAGGTCTAAAAATGTGAAAATGCCTTTATCGTAAGTTATGTATAAAATGATTACAGGTCAAATATAACGCACTCTAAGAAATATTCTAGCAGCTGACTGTTTGTTAGTGTTTGAACCTTTCCGTCTATATGGTTGGCTGCACAAAATATTAATTACTTTTTATTAATTTGGGCCTTCAGTGCTTAAATTTTTACCGCCTTTGTCCATTATAAGTCCGTGAAAAGCCATGGAAAAAACATCAGATGGATCCTGTATGGCGCTGACTACCCCAATATCTGCGCTTACTGCCCTGTTTGATGCATGCTGGCAAAAAAATAACCAGCAAGCGAATTCTAGCATTGAATACATGTTACAGTATAGCCTATGTTTCATGCACTTTAGCCTAAGCCGTCCATCTCTGTCCAGTCCTTTAGCCACGCTTTCTGCCCCTGTCCGCACATATATAACTCTCTCTATATGCATTATTCATCACTTGTCAGGGCTCTCACTCCTCACCGCGGATCACAAGTCATCAGCCTCCTCTTCAGTGTGTGCGGTTTTGTTGTTGGTTGTGTAAATACATCCAGGAATTAAAAAGGTCAGGCTGGACAAGCTTATTAGAAAGGGAGCGTTTTAGGTTGGCGCTACACCTGGTGAGCTGCTGCTGGGTTCCTGGAAAGAACCATGTTGTGCAGTGGATTGTTAAACAGGATTATTTACAGTGTGGTGGTTGTAATGGAATAGACCAAATAGATAAAATGTGTTTTGAATTTAAGGCAAGACAAGGCAAGTTTATTTGTATAGCAAAATTCGTACACACAGTCATTCAAAGTGCTTTACAGAATAAGAAAGACATTAAAATCACAATACAAACAAATAACAAAAACAAAAATAATCATCATAAAATGAACATTAAAAGAGAAAAGTGCAGATAAAAACCTTTCACAAAAATAATCATCATAAAATGAACATTAAAAGAGAAAAGTGCAGAATAAAAACCTTTCAGTCATATGCACAGCTAAACAGAACCGTTTTGAGCCTGGATTTAAACATTAGAAAGTAGAGGCCTGTCTCACATCTTCAGGAAAACTGACTCTGGGCATCAACAGGAGGCCGGTCCCTGAAGTCCTCAGTGTGAGATGGTTCATATGGCACTAACATGTTGGAGATGTACTTTGGTGCTAAGCCATGAAGAGACTTGTACACAAGCAGAGCTACTTTAAAGCTAGCTGCAACTTAGCTGCTATACATGTAAAGTTAAGTCACCACTAACTATCGTCTTGCTCAAATCGTGTGACATAACATTTATTCCACAATCTAAACTAAACACATTTGATGGAAAATGGCCAAAACATTGACAATCATTGTACTGAACATCATTCTGTGGTATATTATAAAAGCTATACAATATACAGATAGAAAAATACTGAAATGGGCTATTTCACCTTCACAAGGTTTATAGTGCAGTTGTTGCAATAATGAAATTATACTAAACGTGATACTTAATACAGATTTAGATACCACAATGATCATACAAATAGACTTTTAAAAAAATATTATTGAATTTTTAATACAAAATGTCCAGCACCTAGTTTTGGTACTGCTTTTAGTACTGATTAGTATTTGGGTATTGATTTTTAACAACCCTACCACAGTGAAGATGTAGTGAAGACCTTACAGTATTGCAGATAACCCTCTGTTTATGTAACAACAAGAACATAGTTGCTCTTGCTCGTGTTCTTCCAATACACTGTACCAGGAAAAAAGGCTATGAATCTAATCTAAGCTATCTATTAATCTTTAATCATTGTGCAAAGCTAGGAAGAAGTTATACTATTAGATCCACTCTTTTTCCTACTCTTCCCTTTAGTCAAACCCTCCAGCCCAGTTGCTGCTGCATGTAAAATGGTACATTACCTCATACACTGTAGCTGATCTGAATTCTAATTGAACTCCCTGCCTTTTCTAATTAAAAAGACTACAAATGCAGTGCTTACTTCTTATTCGCAACTGCAGTCCCCCTATGCTTTCAACACACATGGAAAAATCTATATCTGCTGCAGCCTTGAGTAAAAGAAAGTATGATATATACACGGTAGTTGTTATACCATATGCAGAGCGCGATGCGTGAGTTACTGTAAAGACATCAAGGAAAAATAGAATAGCGTCTGCGTTCATTTGTGTGGAAGGATCTCTCCTCTGAAGACATGCTCGGCTGCCACTGGTACTGCCGCTGTGTGCTATTTATAGAAGGCAGGGTCTAGACCAGCTCTGCAGCTCTGAGGGGAGAGAGAGGGCAGCAGGCAGCGTGAGCGGGTGAACGAGGCAGTATTCGTCTTTATGGAGATGGTCAGGGATGACTGTGGGGGGCGGAATATTGAATTTTATCATACGCATTCAAAAAGGTTCATCTAGTGTTTGCATAGTAAAGACGGGATTTGTTATATTGGGAGAGTTCAGTTGTGCAGCGCTGAGGTTTGTTTTTGTCTTTGCGTAGCAGTGTTTTCAATTCTTTTTAGAATATATTTCAGTGCAATTACAATTTGAAGCTTGCTTTTATTGTACAAAACAATTAAAAAAAGAGTAAAATATCTCTACATATAAGGATTGCATAAAATTGGTCATTACTTGCATTAACCGATCACTACTGTAAACTGAATACTAAAACAGATAATAAACATCCTTCCCGACACTACCCACTCAATTTATCCAGGCTTATGACTAGCAAAAAGACAGTTTAAATAGCTATTATTTAATTCTGTTGGTGCACAAGCAGTGGAGCAGAGAGGAGGAGAGAGAAGGAGAGAGGAGGAGAGAGCCGCCGGCGCTTATAAACCAGGGCCTTTGGAGCAGGTCAACAGTGTAACAGCTCAATGCCTTTGGAAATCCTCATCTCCCATAGCCCTGACCCAGCCCCAAAGCAAGGCTACCTATGTCACATTTCTATAATAGGCTTGTGCTATAGTGAAAAAACAGGTGGCAGGGGAAAAAACGTAATAAATTGTAAGGATATTCTTTTTGACTTCAGAATACAAATAGAGAATACGAAACCCTGGCTTGAGGACTTAAAAATGTACAGAGTGCACTAGTTAAACAGGAAAGAATAAAGAATAGTATTCGCTTTATTCCGGACGTTGCCGTGGGAGCCGCCATCCTCATTCAGGTTGTATTATTTTGCATGGGGCTGCAGATCTTGACAGCAAATAAGTTCTACAGGTACCACAAAGTTGTTTTAAAACCTCACAGAGAATCGGTGCAGTGTTGACTCGCTGGTCACATGAACATTGAACATTTTACACAAATTAACCTGCTTCATATCAGATTTCTGAGGTGTAACTTTTCCCGAATTCTCCATTGAAATGAAACGGATTCCCGCTTAACCAGAAGTGCCATCACAAAGAAAGCGTGGTTTGGCGCATTTAGAGAAAAAAGTGGGTGGGGTGGAATAAGGTCAATAGAAACCATATATTTTGGTTTGACTGCAAGAATAATGGTATGTAAACCCGGCAATTTGAAGTAATATACCAAACAAAATGTAAACTACAGTGTATTCCTAAAGTAATATTTACAGTAACATTATTTCTATATAGTTTAAATTTGATGGACTGGTACTGAATGATATTGGACACTTGTATATTCTTTTCCCCACACAAACACACACACTCTGTTACACACATGTACCCGCCCAGTCCGAGAGGAAGATGGCTTGATGGCTTTGGCCTTAAAATATGTATGAGCAGCCTTGAGATTCTCTAGTGCAAATGCATTTCTCGTCCACCTCTGTCTCTCTCTCTCTCATTCTCTCTCTCTCTTCTTCAACTTAATGTATATTTGGGAAGTGTCTCTCTCTCTCTCTCCTTCAGCTTGATGTATATTTAGGAAGTGCCTCTCTCTCTCTCTCTCTCTCTCTCTCTCTCTCTCTCTCTCTCTCTCTGTCCTTCAGCTTGATGTATATTAGGGAAGTGTCTCTCTCTCTCATGTGCCTTGCATCCTGGCGAGAGTGTTTGTAGGATGGTTTATTCTCACAAGTGCGCCAGCCAATTGATAAAGTGTGGAGGAGAGTGTCAGATGTATATGACGCAGGGACTTTGCAATGTAGCCACACAATATGTTTGGACCAAGTCTGTGTGAAGAGGGTGTGCGATAGGTCTGTGCAAAACATGCTAAATGTGCAGTAAATGGTTCTATATTTAGACACCAAATATAAAATAACTACCAAAGACATTTTAAAGTGGGCATATGCAAATTGACTTTAAAGAACATTATATGAGCTTATGCCAGCATTTGCTTGAGCTCAGAAAATGTCTGTTTTCACATACGCCTGCCCCTAGAATCATAGGATATTGATTTCTATTGTTGTTTGTTGCACAAATCCAGCTAAACCATGTTATATAATCCTAGAAGGTGTGATGACCCTTGTTGTGTTGTGTTGTATTGTGATGACTCAAGTCATGTTATAATGTTGGTACCTTATCAAAAACATACCTGGAGTTGTGTTTTGTTTCATTCACACATACTTGAGTAACCCTTTATTATTAGTTTGTCTACATCTCCAAAGCTCAAAATGCTCTGTTCCACCTTGTGATGTCATTAAGCGGTAGTTTTCAAGTTAAAGCTACCTTTGTGATGTCATTAAGCGGTAGTTTTCAAGTTAACAGCTACCTTTTACCTTTAGTTCATTAGAGATTGGAAATTCAAGGACTGAAATTATCCAAATGATTCTAGTGAAGGTGTATGAAGTTTAAAAACACAGTGGAGCACTTCCTGTATCACAAGGTGGAACAGAGTTTTCTGTTTGAGAGAAGAACTCAGCCTAAATATGCAGGGTTTGTGTGTTAAACATGTGTGAATGAAACAAAACACATGATTCTAGGTATGTTTTTAATGAGGAAACAACATTATCACTCAGGAAACTGTGTAATTTGGCCCATTAAAGCTAATTATAAGAGTCAAGAAGATTGTATAAGAATAATAAATTGTGTAATTGTGTTGTCCTGGTTTGGCCTTGGTTTTAGTCCAGTTTAGTCCTGGTGTAGACTTGGTTCGGTCCTGTTCTATAGTCTTTGGTTATTCTTAGTCTAGTCCCAATTATGATTTAGTGTAGTCAACATACTATTTACTATATTACTCATGTTTCCTTTGTAGGTTCCTTGTACACTTGCATATTATTGTGTACATTTGTTATACCGTACTATTCCACAGATGCTCTACTATACTTTTGTCCCATCTCATGTGTCTTGCTCCAGCCTGTGTTTTGCTCTGGTGTGTAGATTGCGTGGTCTGACAAATGGAACGTGGTTGGAGCAGCCTCACAAGAGAATGACGCGTCTGAATAAAGATCTGTGTCTGACTGAGGAAGAGAAGGAAGAGGAGGAGGAGAGGTGTGTCCTCACCAGATGATGAAGGCTCCTGTCACTCACTGTTACAGTATAGCAGAGGGTCAGTGAGGCAGGGGGATGGAGATGGAGGGTTGTATATGTTGTGATTTTTGCTTCAAGGTATAATAGATTGAATAGAATAGATGATGCAATACTAGAAGCAGGGCTGGGCAATGTGACAAAAAGGATCAAAGATTTTCCCTCATCCCAGTTTTCAATATTATTTCTGCTCATGCTTTTACAGACAGAGACCTGGCTGTAGACCTCTTACTTGCAAAGACCCAAAAATATCACTGACGATTAGAAATGGCTGAAAATTAATTTTGATTTAACCATGTTACTGTTGCTTCTCATTTACCCTCTTGAAATTGTGTTGTGTGTGTTTGTGTGTTTGTGTGTTTGTGTGTTTGTGTGTTTGTGTGTTGGAGCAATCTTCAATCACTTGTTTTCCAGACGCCACGTTGCTTATCAAGCCCCGTTTTCACCGCCACGACATACGCCCACTGCTACTGCTACTTTGTTCTCCAACTAGATTTTCTTAATTGGTGATACGTGTAGGATTCGGCAGCATCGCGTAGTCATTTTGGTAAAAAAAAAAAAAAATCTGCTTTTCGCTGAGGTGCAGCTAATCGTCAAAGTTACTCTTTGTTGTGATCAAGTTTACTGCGACCTCAGCTCCCACTGGGCACCAAAGTTTTCTAATGTGGAAGTCCGCGGATTAGTTCCTTTTATCATTGTTTAAGTTGTTTTAGATGAATATTGAAATTTATAAAATGTGCAAATTATAGCATAATGATCCTCGGGTGTCACAGATTATAAATATATCAGGCTCAGGCACAATATGTCTTCTTTAAGTGAATAAGAAGCAACTGGATCTTTGTGTGAAAAAAAACCAGAAGTCCATGAGTTACTTGGGTCGGTCAACAACCCTCTTTCCTTAATCTATTAAAAGCATGCATATGTTTTTGGTTTTTTTCTCATTCTATAAATGCATAGAATATAGCTCTTACAATGCTTGATAGAAATGGTTGTTTCATAGAATTACTCTTCCTTTCCCCCTTGTATCCTCCGTACAGAGAAATCCAATTAGAACATTTACTGGCCGCTGCAGCTCTATAAACGTCTTGTGTGGTCCATCGTGTATTTGCTGATAGATCTGGTGCTCCTGGTTACCACTCTGCCAAACAACATGGCAATATCATCTCCCAGGCTGTCCGCTGCCAGAGCCTCCATCACTTATTCCCTGACACCTGGAAACCATCTGACCTTCAGCCCCGTCCTTATCCTTTAATGGGAGGGAGGCGGAGATTAACGATCAGCAATAAATATGTGACACCCTCCGCCAGAATCTGCGCTTTCAAAATAAAATGCACAACTTGGTTTATTATAATATCAGCCATGGTTTAAACCGCTGCCTAACGTTTGAGATTTTTCATGTGATATTAATTTTTATAAAGGGCAAGTGAATGAGGTTATGGTTTATGGGCCAGTTCAAAATGGTAAAAAGGTAAATATAGAACCAAGTGTGCGCTGTGGATAAGTATATTCACTGATCAGCTGGTTTCAGGTTCAACACTCACTTGAAACTCATATATCCCCTGGTTATGATATTTCACCGCCAATGCTCACTCCAGTTATAGTAATGGAAAGACATTTAGCATAAAATCTGAAAAATTACCACACGGCAAGGGCAAAATTCTATGATGAAAAGGGAGTACCTTAATTGGCTTATATTATTCATGTTTTAGGTGCTTTTCCTGTCCTAAAAATGATGACTACTATAATGTCACAGCCACTACTTCTGTTCCTGCAGCTATCTGATACTAATCTGCTCTAATATCACTACTGCCCTTAAAAATACTATTGCAACTGCTATTAAAATAATTGTACTCACGTTCAAAAGTGATTTGTGCAAAACTACAATACAATACTAATACAATTGCATGGTACTGCTACTATTAAGGATTACTGTTACTCCAACTACTCCTTCTCCCACTCCTTAGCTACAGAGATAGGGAGAACTTGATAGATAATATGTAGTTGAATGACTTTGATTACTATTATAAATAATATCCTATGACAACTAAGAGTGTTTTTAACTGCCACTATAATTACATATTATATTTGAATGTATTTCTGAAACAAAAACAAAATGTAGTCGTAGGTCAGTATGTGAAGTGTCGCTCTCCTCTGCTCTGTATGATTGTGAGGACAGTGGTTTAAGCCAGTCACTTGGTGGCCTTTTATCTCTTTATTTAATATGAGTCTCATTTGTATGCAGGCTCTTAATTGGCCTACATGTGACGAGGCCCGCTGAGCTGCTCTGGTGGAGCTGTGTGTGCGTCTGAAGGTCAGGTACAGTTAATTGTGACATTAAAGCAGTGTGTGTCCGCTAGTCATGGCACGATTCTCAGAAAAAAAAAAAAAAAAAATCTAATCGTTCGATTCTGATGTTTAAATTCGACTTTGTGTTGCGTTTGATTCTCACATGTCCCTCCGTGCCACAGACTGTATAAAGATGCTCTGTACAGATGCTCCATGCAATATGTTGTCATTTTGGCACAGGCAGGAAAAGGTCAAGCCTGGGTTCCTTTCTTACATACAGAAAGTAAACAACCCAAACTAAAGGCTTACTGTTGCTATATTCTAATAGAGGTGAGTTTTATCTTTCTGTCACTTAGACTCAGGATTGACAAAAATATTCTATACTTTTATGATATGTTTAGCCGCAAAAAGAAGAGAGGAGAGCACGTTTTTTTGAGGAGGAGGGGAGGAGTGGGGCTGCTGCCGGGAACAAGGCAGAAACACGCAGAGATACATACATTAAAGTCAGGAGGAGCGCAACCTTTTCGTCAAAGAAATGATAAAAATAAATGCAGAAAACGGAAAGATTCGGTGGTGGTGTTTGTGTCTAATAGCCTATAAGCAGCATATCAAACCACATGCTCCTAATGAGACGCAATATATTTTTTTCAGTGACAAAAAATCAGAGCTGAAGTCTAAATCATGAAGCCAGTACAATAAACTCCTGACTTATCACACACAGACAACATTAAAGCAGTAGGCTAATGGTGTTATTTTATTGAAATAGCTGTTTTATTTAGCAAGTTTTTGTTCTTCTGAGGCCTAACAAAAATGTAAATAAAATTGAATCGTGATCCATGTATCGAAATAAGGATCGAATCATGCCAAAACAGAGTCGTCCCACCCCTAGTGTCCTCATCAGTGCACACGCGTGTAGTCTGAATGCATGCTAACTACCACATATGCAGCGGCCTATACACTGTCATGCATCATAATAGGCTCATTGTGTGGAGCACAATGATGAGGTCTATGTTGGTTTGAAGCAAGCTATTCTTCACAGATAAACCATATACCATTATCAGTGGTTGCAGAACATATACATATATATTTGCAGGCTGATGAATTTGTTCCATACGAAAACATATTCTAATGTGAAACTACTGCAACTTCTAATAATAATTTAAATCGCTACACTGCAGTCATTATTCATTCACTCCATACTCGGTGGTGGTAAGCTACTATTATAGCAACAGCTGCCCTGGGACAGACTGACAAAAGTGAGGCTGCCAATCTGCACCACTGACTTCTCCAACCACCACCAACACCCACTCACACACTGCATTCATACCAAGAAGGGTGGGTGAAGTGTCTTGCCTAGGGAACTACGACAGAACTAGTCCAGTAGTGCATATCCTTACCCCTGGGCCACTGTCGCCCCATTTACTATTTGATACCCGAAATATTATAATTACTTTTGCTACTATAGCTACAAAGACCTGTCACGATAACACATTTTGAAGCATGATTTATCGCTACAGAGAAATATTGTGATAAACATAACTGACTATAGCTACAAAGACCTGTCACGATAACACATTTTGAAGCATGATTTATCGCTACAGAGAAATATTGTGATAAACAATACTGAAACTACTTTATGCCACTGATTAAGATTTAAATAATGCAGGATAATCCATTTTTAAATAGACTGTTTCATTAAAAGACATGAACTGCAACAAATAAATAGCAGAATGTACCAATAATTAGCCATAAAAGGGACTTATTCAACCCTCTACAGCTCAAATCTTACCGTATTACAACAAAAATACCTCAAATCTGGCTTCTTTTGCAAAGAAAAAGTACTTACGATAAATATTGAGACCCAAAATACTGTATACAGTTCCAACTTTCATATATTGAACAAGCAGCCGATATAGTAATTATCATGACAGATCTATTTCCACATGCAACAAATGCTGTGCTACACCTAGTTAGATAGTAACCTGTAACTTGACCAGGGGCTGTCATCTGCTTGAGTGAGTGGTTTAATGCCATACTGGAACATTTCAACTCTCAATGCACTAAAATGAAAAAGCACTCCAGGCAGCTGAAACGTTCAAAACTTTCCACAAAAACTCACTGTAAACAGAAGGTGTAATGGAAAACAAGGCTATTTTTGTATTTCGGAGTCTAGTCTGTCTCTGTGCTTTCCCTTTGTTCTGTCCACACATTTAAGCGCATCACTCATCACATGCATTATTAACCACTACCAAATTATGTTTGCTTTAGTGATGGGCCAGGAATTAGCAAACAAAGATGTTGTTTTCAGTACAAACAGAAGAGCAATGGCTTCAAAATGGAGAATTACATCGAGCTGACTTAGAAGAGAGTCACGATATCTTTATAAGTACTGTTAATTCAAAGTATTGAAGTACACTGTTAACGCATGTGGTAATGGTACTGCTATTATGGATGGATGAAGTAATACATTTATTTGAGTATGTAGCAAAACACAAATCAAAGAGAAATTATTCTATCAATACATTTCGACATTCAAAAGGGAACGGGAAGAAGTGTAAATGTATTGGATCTCACCCTTTTTCCGAACTACTACTAACTACTAGTACAACTACTGCTAATAGTACTAAGACTCAGCATCTGAAAAAGTTGTCAATAGTACAATTACACTGCTATGAAAGATATGTTGAGATTACTACCACAGCAAATTCAGTATACAAAATGTACTACTACTACTACTACTAATACTAATACTAATACTAATAACTGTAACCACCTTAATTACTACTACACAAGTACTTTTATGCCTAGAGCTCTATTCTCACTGGAACTACTACCTATAGTGTATAAAGACACCTAAGACAAGTTTCCATCGATCCTCCTATCCTTCTACTATAACTTACTTTAGACACTACACAGTTTGACAAAACATATTTCAGCTTGAGAAATAAAAGTGCATAGTCTATTCGTTTCGCTGTCTCACAGTACCAGCCCACGTTGTCCTGCCTTAAATGGAGTTAGTGTTTTTGCTGCAGTACAAGTTCTGATGCTATGGCTAAAGGTCACGCTCACAGGTGTGCGCACTTCCTCTGACCGCTCCACCATCTGCTGAGGCTTATACTGCTCGCAACATTCACTGGGCTTTCCTTAAGGTTTGCGCATTTCATTAATATATTTATAAGTGTCCAGACCAGTGCTACGGCAAGTACACCACTGCAGAGCCTTGAAGGTTGTTGATGGATTAGATGGAAAAGATAAGACCCCGCCTACACTGTGAGTTCAAAGAGCAGTAACATAGAGTTGGTACACACTTTTTGGCACAAGAAATATAACTGTGTGGCATCGGGTTGCTGTTTTGTGTTTATGGTCAAGGCCTAGTAGTCAGATACAGAAATATATTTTCTACCTTAACACATGTGTGAAGCAGCAGAGCTCTATTGATTGACCTTGTAAAGCTTTTGAATTTTAATATGATTTTTACTTCATTGAAATTCCACTGCATCTTTCATGTGTTAGTCCTTCTTAAATGGTAAATTGAGTGCGCCAGGTGCTGAAATATTTAGCACTTTAGCCAAGTCATTTTGCAGATATATACTGCAGCAAACAGTGTATGTCTATAAACGAAGTCCACGTGGAATATGTTAACGTTACAAAGTGCATTTGTATTTCTCTGTGGTTTAAAGGCATAGACTGTATAAAGAAGTGGACTCAGGGAGTGTGATGTTACCAATAGTGTTCAGCTCCAGCCAGATGAAGCTCATTGAGGCTAGCGATTATAGGGGCGAATGTGGAGCCAAGTTTCATATTTGGAATTCTGACAGGGAGTATCATAGCAAACAAAGAGCCAATCCGGAGCAAGGCTGTTGAAGGTAATGGCCCTTCCCGCCTGCACCTCTGGTTTAGCAGGGAATGGGCACTTAGCAATGCTGTCAATCAAACCTGTTGCTAATGCTGGCGGGAGCGAAGGGCACCTGATTTGTCTGTTATTAATGTTCATATCTTGATTTACAGACAAAATAGCGAAATAAAAATACCAGGATCATGTACAACAGGTTAATATGAACATTTTAAGACCAAAATGATGAGCCTGACAGCAGTAACGGAGAGAGGTGTGACTGTTTTTCAATAGAAAGTGAATTGGAGCCAGAGTGGAGCGTGCCCATGCTCACATCCTATTTGGAACATGGCGGCTAGCGGGTTATGTCCATTTATATATACAGTCTATGGTTAAAGGTGAACTATGTAACTTACGTGTTGGGTGGCCGTCAATTGCTTGCATTTATGGAGATGTTATTGCTTTGCTTACAATGTTTCATAGTACAACATTCAACTTGGACTATTTTATTCTAAGAAACAGAGGTTGTTTTTACCATTTTTTTTAAATCAAAGTTTGTCATTTCATATGTGAAATCAGTCAGCATTCGCTTCACACTGCTCTGTTTTCTCACCTTGAGCAAAATTTTCACATCAAAACATCAAGTAAACTGACATCTGTCCCAAGTAGAGTTTCAGTGGATGCATATCTGGGTGTGCACAATTTGAGATAAGGTGCCAAATTGTGAAATTACAGTGTCACCTCACCAACTAGCGTACCCTGGTTCAAATACCCTACGCATGGATAAAAGAAGATTGCTTGTGTTTTGTAGGGCTTCTGGCATAAAACTAAAACAACATGCAACAAACTCAGCATCAAGAAGAAGCCAAATGTGAAGAACGCAAAATTGCTGGCTGCGTGATGTACTTAAGACTCATGACTGAATCAAGTTAACTGCTTGTGCATCTGTTGTTGATTTAATTATGGCGTTCCGAAAAGGCTTGATTCATGTTAAAATAATGATTACAAGTGTGTTTAGTCATAAGTGAAGTACTTAAATAAAACATATATTCTTGTTTTGTGTATTGCAGACGGTGCGTCATGGCTTCCCGTACCAGCCCACAGCTCTGGCCTTCGACCCCGTTCAGAAGATCCTGGCCGTTGGCTCCAGATCGGGAGGAGTGCGGATGTATCCTTAACACAGTTTTATCTGACAGCTATCTTCATGTAGCGATATTATAAAGAAATCGATTTTACAGAATAACACTGCTTGCAATCCATGCTCATCCAAATAACATGAGGCATCAGAGAATGTAGTCATTATTTTGCGGAAGTATGATCTCTTCGCCAATTTGTGTGGGGTCTAAAAATCATATGTTGCAAATCAATCATATGCCTTATTACATGAAATAATTTAAAAGTGTCACCCAAGCACACATGTAGTCTGGTTTGTATGTAGGTGGTATGAGAGAACCAGGTTATATTCATGAATTGTATGTGAAATGAGAGAGAGGCCAGGTTAATATGGCACATCTGAATTGAATTGGGCTGCTACAAATTACAGACCAGTAATAAAGGCAAACCATTTATTTTATTTAAAGAAGACCTATTGTGTGGGTGTCTGCTATATAGTTATAATCTATGACACCCGTGGATCATTATGTTATAATTTGCATCATCTGTGTGTATCATCTGATTTATCAGCAATATGGCGTCTTGAAAATAAGCAATTAAAGATTGCTCAAACATGCGCGGATCACTCCAAAAACAACTCCGAGAGGGTGAATGAGAAGGGGAAACAACTATAACATGGCTTTGAAAAGTCAATTTTGCATAATAGGTCTGCTTTAAAGAGTACCTGATTTATTTATGTGTATTTGAGCAGAATTTTTCTTGTGCACCAATACAGATATCATATAAGCAGCTCTTGAGGTCAAAAGAAGTTTGCTGTGTACTGTCTGCATCTCATTAAGTTTAAAATGATACAATACGAATACAATACGATGACATTTGATACAATCTGATGCAATACAATGACATTTGACAGCAAAACTATTGTAGTAATTTTTAATAAACATATAAAATACATTTCCGTTGCAATCACTCTATAGCTAAAAGAAAAAATTACATCAACGCAATTAACACTTCACCCCAAACTGTGCCCATTTATAACCCTTCCCCTTACATTGACCTCTCTCCTCCTCCTCGACTATCACTCTTTCTCCTTTACCTCCCTTCGCCTCTCCCTTCTCCTCCTCCCCTCCTCCATCCCCTCTAACTCTTGTTCATCTTGCAGCTTGTCAAATCCACTGGTTGAACTGTCATGTCGGAGCCTCCGGGCTGTCCATCCTGCGCGGGTAGCTCGGTCACCGCGGCGACACTGGGGTTCAAAGTTCAAAGAGCACGATCCCGGTAGGAGATTACACACTCATAAATTCTCCTTATACTTTTCCCAGAGAATCCCTCCAGGCCACGGCACATCCTGCGCTGCAAACATGTATTTATGTCTGTTGGAGGAGAGTGATTTCTGAGTTGAATGTTTCAGAGCTGTGTTCCTAGAGATACTGAGGTAGTATGTGGTTCAGATGTGTCCTCGAAACCTGGATTATTCATATTCTTTTTGGTGCATCTAGACCGCGTGATGCTATCCCAGTAAACCATTTAAAAATATGCATTATCATTAAAAGGCATGAGCTGCAACAAATACACAGCAGAATTAACCAATATTTAATCATAGAACTTACATATTCAACCCTGTACTGCTCAAATCAACAAAACACAAAAATCTTCCCATTAGTGCAACAAACATGTACATACGATAAATACTGAGCCCTAAAATATTAAGTTTAAGCTTTCAGGTCGTTATACTCATGATCCTAACAGGTCTAGGTCCATCACTGAGTAGCTTTCTTCTTATGTAATACTAGTTTTAGCTTAGCTTCTTGCAGTACAACAGTAGAACGTGTTTTCTTAGTTTGCTGCTCTGTTTGCTGGCTTTTGTCATTGTGCTTGAAGTTGAGGAGATGGTGTATCTATAGGTTCATATGCATGGGTTTCAACTTAATATAAAGGGTGACATTTTGAGGCCATGGCACCATTCAGAAAAAAAGATCATTGTTTTTAATAGCTATTTTTAATGGTAATGATGCTAATTTCTCATCATTCTGAAACCCATTGATATTTTGTTAGCATTTGAGCCAATAGGGCAAATACTGTGCTCAGTGGTTTTTTGGTAAAGGCATGGTAGTCCATAGTCAATGTTAGCTCTGCTGTTGGGTAAACAGGTGTTGTTTATGATAAATGGTAAAAATGGTTTAGTAATATATAGAAATAATAAAAATAAATAACTTGATTTGGGTTGAAATTTTTTGAATTACCAAGATTTTTAATTTTTGGCATTACATTTGGTGATTTTATTAGCATATTGATACGTGCAGTTTCAAATGAGTTACATACGATTGCGACTATTCCTCTGTGGACTTGTGGTTGGATTGAAGGCTGTGAGTGACTTACCGTTTGTATTGACGTGCGGCACACACCTCCCTCTGCTCCCCTGTGGCTTCTCTACGCCTCTCGCATTTCTCTCTCTCTATTTCTTTATCTTTTCCATCCTTTGTTTCTCTCTTGTTCTTTTCTCTCCTCTCACTCCTTTTTTCTCTCTTCTCTCTCTCTTCCCCCATTGCTTTCTTTCTTTTGTTCTTTCTGTCTCTCTCTTTCAACTTATCTTCATCTCTTGTTGTCTCACCAGTTCTCTTCTGTTATCTATTTTATTTTTTCTCTTCTCTCGCTCTCATTTTTTCACTCCACTCTATCTCTCTCTCTCTCTCTCTCTCACTTTCTCTTCCTTTTTCTCTCCTCTCTCACTCCTTTTTTCTCTCTCCTCTCTCTCTTCCTCCATTTCTTTCTTTCTTTTGTTCTTTCTTTTTGTCTCTCTCTTTCAACTTCTCTTCATCTCTTGCTGTCTCACCCGTTCTCTTCTATTACTCCTTCTTCTATATACTCCTCTCACTCTTATTCTGTCACTCCTCTCCATCCCTCTCTCTCACTGTCTCTCTCTCCCTCTTCCTCTTCTATTCTGTCTTTCAGTATCTCTTCCTCTCCTCTCCCTTGCTCTAATTCTCACTCCTCTTTCTTTCTCCTTTACTCTTTCTTTCACCTTGTCTTTTTCTTTTTTCTGTCCGCTCGCTCTTTTTCTCAATCCCCTCTCTTCTTCTTTTCACTTTCATTTTCTGTTCCTCTCTCTCTGTCTTCTCCTCACCCCTCTCCCTCCCCCCCTTTCTCTCTTCTTCAATCTTTAATTTTCTCTGCTCTTCTCCCTTCTCCTTTACTCTCTCTTTCCTCTATTCTTTTATTCACCTTTCCATCCCTTCACTCTTTTTTTGACCCTCTTTCCTGCTCCCTCTCCTACTTTCTCTCTCGTTCTAACTCCATCTCTCTATTATGCTGTTTCTCACTCAGCCGTGCCCTTTAATGCCTTCAATCAAGCAGCACTTCTTTCTTTCTTCCTTTCCTCTGCTTGTATTCGTCCTCTTATCCCCCTCTCCTCTATCCTTCATATGTGTTTTGAAAACCTGCTTCTTTGCTT
>KN483015.1:0-35376 GCA_000787095.1 Periophthalmodon schlosseri | reverse complement strand
ACGCTCTTTGTCTTTATCCTTTGCACTGTATTTCTCCTTTGTTTCAGTCCCTCTTACAGCTCTGTGACCTATTGTTGATCTACTGCTTGTATCAATTTGTCTCAGGAGAGCTCTGCAATGGATTTAAGTCTGCACCTAATTAAGTTCTGACTATGATTCCTCGTTTGTCGATCCTTATTGTTGCCATAAAGAATTTGTTTGATCTTGTTCTAAGCTTGATCAGAACAGCATACCTGGGAAGTTAGTCTGTTGTGTGTTTTTGTGTATGTTCTTGTCTTGTCTTGTTCTTGTCTTGGGTTTTTATAGTGCTTTTCGAGACACTCAAAGCACTTTGAATTGCATTATTCATTCACTTCCTGCTTGGTGGTGATAAGCTACTCTAGCCACAGCTGACTGATGGAAGTGACGCTGCCAATCTGTGCCATCTGCCACACTCACATGACATTCATACTAGGCGATGTGTGTCTTGCCTATGGACACAGCAACATTATGCACTAGAGCCACTGCTTCCCCACTGTGGCACCTGGTATCCCCAGCAGTCTCCCATTCAAGTACTAACCAGGCCCAACACTGCTGAGCTTCTGAGATGAGAAGATTGGGTAATCTCAAGGAGCTGTTGTTTAATTTTCAAATATTTGAAACTATATTTTCAAAACGTCTCTTTGAAAATGCATACAATCCCTTCCATTGCCTGAGTCACTATATCCAAAAGTACAATTGATTTTCCTGTTTGTTCCCACACATGTCCATATGAATCTCATTCATGTTGAGAAATTTGATCTGATCCCGAAGGCGGCGGAGTTAACCAGTGTGTTGACTCTATTGACTGATTGATTTCTATGTGGACTGTGGTTATGGCTGTCCTTCTGCCATTTGGCGCCGTGCGCTGGTGTTACCGAATATAGATGTATGTGTTTCAGCAAGGCCAGTGGAAATCAATGTAAACCTGGCCACACACTATAGGATTTTTCAGTGTTAAATGATTTTTAAACCACAGATTTCAAATCTCCAAGCGCAGATTGCAGAGGAATGGCTGCGCACCACAAGCTAAAAGTTGCGAGCGCACCTCACATCGGCTGTTTCCTGTCTATAGTAAAGCGACACGTTTTAGACACTAAAATGTTCCAAATATCAGAGCATTGCAGTTATACTTTAGATGCAAGTCAAAACCGTGTTATTTTTTGTGAAATGTTGTGCAATGGTTCAGATAAATGCTTTTTAATTCACAGAAGGCTGGCGATAAAAAGGAAGTAGAGTCGTGTTTACTGTCGCTCATATGACTGTTGCTAATCTGCAGCAGCTTGAGCCTCGCTGTGAGGATTTATGTAAACAGACACTAGATCTACTCTTGCCTTTTTGCTTTTAAAGAACATTCCAAACTGTGTTGTGGACTGGGTGTTATTATTTGCGGAGGACGAATTCTAATGGAAAATATGTGTGAGAATGCTACAGTTTAACTTTATTACTCATCTCTTGTAAAGTCACCTAATTATTTTTACCATTTCCTGAGTTTGTACCTTGTGCCTCTGTGTCCGTCACTCCGTCTGCCCCTGACACTCTGTTTTATTGGCTGGTGCAGTAGTGGTGATGTTTTTTGTGGTTACGATGAGAGAACAGCTCAGAGTCGCACAGACACCACACACATGAGGAGCGCAGCGGATTAAAAATCTCATACGAGGATCCAAAGTCGGGTCATGCCTCCGTGAAGTCAGAGTGAAGCAAATCAGGCCCTAAATCGGACAAATGATCCTCTAGCGTGTGGCAGGCTTAAGGCTTTGTTTGCTCACTGCGTGTGTCAACATCCATTTAGATCTCAATATTGTCTCTGGACCGACTCATGTGGGAGATGGTGGATTTGAATGGCAGGTTGCACAAGGAAAAGTGAAAGTATAACTGTCACTTTATTGGTGGAGGGTCTGCTATTTTCTCATCTCCATGGCAACATATTACTTTCCCTGGTATGTTCCACAGTAGGACATTCAATTTATGTACTTTTCATTTATTAAATTACATGTTTTCAATGCTAAAAAATACCATGACAAGTAAGTAATCATTTCTTACTGTGATCTGAGCTGTGACTAGGCCTGGTAGTGTTGCCTGCTTGCTGTGGAACATTCTAGGCAAATTAATAAAATGCCCATGTAGCTTTAAAGAATAGGCCTTATGACCCTGCTACACTATAAAGAATTATGCACAAATAAAAGGCTAGTCAGCTGTCATTCTGCCCCCAGTGGAGGACTTGATGATTGACAGTTTGCTGCCTGCTGCCATCTTTGAAGCTACTTTCAAAGCTCATTTAAAAGAAGTCATTTTTTTTACCCATATTGTATAATGTAAGTATTATGAATATGAATCATGACTCAACTTTTGATCAGACTGAACTGAATAATTTATTTTTCTTAGAGCTTTTGACCTATTTTGGAGCTGTTTGAATTTGACCAAGAAATACTGTTGTACGGTACACAACAGTTCCTCCTAATTTTCACTAATCATTAAAGTTACCTTTACTTTATTTATTTAAATTGCAAATCATACATCTTTACCCCCAAAAATCTGGTAGCATAAATGACAAGATAATGTTTACACTGATATGTGTTTTAGCCGTGCAGTTCACATGTAGCTCACCGGTGCATTGTTAGTTCATGTGGCTGGCTTTACAGTCCCGGTCCTATTCTTTCTAATGCTTTTGTTCATAAATCATTTGGCGTTTAATGTCATTCTCCCCTTCACTGTTCGAGACTATATTCTCCAAGCAGTTCATCATCCCTAATACATTTATCTCCCTTTCACCAAATGCACATTTTTCCATTGATTAAATGAGTTCCCGGTAAAACTTTATGGATCTATTACTTTAATTGCATTTGAGATTCAAAAGGCTCTCTAAAGATTATACATCCCAGACGCTAATAAACAAGTGCTTGGACAAATAGGCATGTTGAGACATCTATATTAATTTAATGATCTCATGCTGTAACTTTACTATTGACTTTTGTGCGTGTGGTTTTCAGACCATAATAACTGCAGTTTATCGAGATATATGTTGTGCTTGCCTAAAATGAAATGGGATTAAAATGACTTTAGAATATTTGTCTTAATTGTGTTCATTTAGACCAGTTTTGACGCCTTGAATTGATGGACCTGTAAACATTTGTCCACCCTGCTTCTTTACCATTTGAAAAATCTGTCTTTTCTGTTGCATCTCTGCCACCTGCTTGTCTCCATGGACTTGTTACTGATTTCTCTGGAAAGCTCCAGTATGACATAAAACATATTGTAGTGTTCTGGTGTAAGGAAACACGACAATTTTTTTTCTGGTTGTTTATTTTCTGAACACAAAGACTACTATAGGCCGTAACCCACACCAAAACAAGAGCGAAACAACAACAGTCTCAACTCACTAGAGCCAGACTCCAAAACAGACCAGTAACTGACCAATAAAACCTTCACATCAATGTGTCGGCATAGCAACCAAGTATCAAATCAGCAAAGCAGTTACATTAACAACAACACATAAACAGTTACAGCAACAAAAGGTGTCAACTTTGAACTAAACACAAAATATCAAATCATTACAATACCTTGCAATTATTCAATTAGGATTATTTTTATTGCTCTAAAACACATGCATTCTTACTACTCAGCTCACCTCTTCACAGATCTGACCTGTAACTTGACATGGTAGCGTCACCTGCTTGTCTCCAGTGCTAGCAATTCACTGACCAATGCTGTATTCAGTGTGATGCTTGAAGTCATATTATATACGTACACCAAAATGATTTAGAGCTGCGATAATTACTGGGTAAATGTAGCAATAAACAACATAAAGATGTGTTTTATAATGAATGTTTTCTCAGTTTTCCATTGTTGAAGCGAGGTAAACAGTCCTGGCGATCTCACTGAAAACAATACTTCCTCATCAGGTGGGTGCGCATTTGCATAAGGTGGGTGCCATGTTCTTATTTATAATGGGCTCTGTGTAGAATAAACATGTTTGTATTTATGCATAAAAACATTGTACAGTGGTAGGTCTATAGCTAAGCAACATAGCTAGGATTGGCAGTCCAAATCCACTGGCAAGACACTTCACCCCTGTCATCTGATAAGTTTGAGACGTTTAGTACTTCAAATGTAGGATTTTTTATCATGCTAATCATTTGTGTTGTTTTCAGCCTCTGTTACAGTAATATAACAAAGCCCCTTATGGTAGAGGGTCAGCCACCAGCTCGTCTCCATGGGGATGTTACTGCTTTGCCTGGAATGTCTTGCAGTCTTGTCTTGCCGTTAGCCTCATCTATATCCATGATGACACAAGGCTAAGATATAGGTCAGATCTGCATCTTCAGTAAGAAGCACGCACGATCTAAAGACACCTGGAATTGGATTAATGCAAGATAGATATGTTTAAAGCCATACAGTGGAACATCTCTGGAGACGAGGAGGAGACAAGCAGGTGGCAGACCCCCCCATTAGAAAAAGTACATTAATTTTGAGACATATGAAAATGGATCATATTCTGTAGAATTATAAGACATGTTTTCCTATTCGGCACACAGAGGGTTAACAGTGGGTCTGACTGCCTACATTGTTTTGTGCATTATCAGATTGAAGCCTCTGGGTGTTTTGTTTCAAGTCCCATTTGCCCTCTCGCCCACTTTCAAAGCCATACTGTATATTACATCATTAGCATACATCCAATATAGAGAGGCTGTTGTGGAGGGGGCTTTAGGTCATCCTGGTGTTGTTGTTCCCTGAGTCTTTGATGGCCACACTTGCATAGTGCATGTTTCTTTGATATGGCATTTTTAAAAGGAAAATGCACAAGTGTTGAACCTAATATTATGGAAAAGGCCCATTATTATGATTTATCTGTATTCAAAATGTGAAATTTTGACTTTATTTACTGGATATAACAACTCCAGGAGCGTTGACATTTGAAAGAAGACTGAAATATAAACTGTCAGACTAATACAAGAATCCCATGAATGTTTGTGTAGGTCTAAACTAGGTACAACAGTTGTTGTTTTTTTTTGTGATATGATAATGGAACCAATTCACTTTGTGATTTCCATTCCATTGTGATATATTGTGCTGCCCTACTTCAATTATTAATTTAAGTCAATTTAAGTCAACATTTATTTTTTTGTGTATCTAACCACTTATCATATTTACAATAACAGTAGTATTCACCAACCCCCATCTCAGTAACACATTAGATAAAAAACATTGTGACGTCATCTGGCTCTTGGCTCTGGCTCTGGTCCATAGCTCCTCCATTGATCTGGCTGTGTCCTGTTCTATTGAATGGTGCATAGTGACAGTGTGTGCTTTGTGCTGGTGCAGTGCTGGCAGTGAGGCACTCTGCAGCACCCTAGACCCTCCTCCTCTCTCTCTCCTCCCCCTTTTGGCTTGTAGCGAGATTACCACCCGATATACTTTTACTTGGTACAGTGGCACGCATCAACACAACAGGGAAGTCATGGTCTATTTCTGGCGAATTCCTTGGGTTTACTGGTGTTATGCGTATGGCTGAGTGCTGGAGCATGCTTTAGGGGGATATATTCTTGTGTTTGCGTATTTGGTGGTGCTGCAGTGGAAGAATGAGGGATGCAGGTAATAGAATTGGCCCGAGTCAGATAGACAGTCACTTCTCATAAGAGTCAATCAAGATCCGAAAGAGAGAGACGCAATAGGGAGGGACAGTGCAGGGGTGAAGTGGAGACAGGAAGGAATGCGTCGTTTGGCCATAACATGAGGATACAATGTTACACTGCGAAAAACTGCGTCTTCTTGAGTTAAAATGACTTGGAATATAAATTTTAAGTAGTTTTGACTAGTTTAGACTTATTTAGTTAGTGTCAGTGGTATGTCTTTATATGTTTTCTTGGTTTAAGATTCCCCAAGATTCTGAGACAATTTGTATTACATTATTATTATTCCATAGGGTCTATTTTTATTATAAACATATTCAAACAAGTATGACAAAAAACATTAGAAAACAATGAACTATATAAGTTATTCAAATTTTGTGAACCTTCAAGGCACTCAAAGCACTTAACCACAACTCCCCCATCCACACACACATTCATACACCAGCGTACGCAGACACTGGGGGCGAGGCGAGTTAAGTGTCTTGCTCAAGGGCACAACAACAGCATTCATCTGTGGGAGCTGGAATCGCACCGCCAACCAGTGGGTCAACCATTATTATTAAACCCATTAAACGTTTTTTCTTTGGCTAATCTAAAATTAATAGAGTGAATGATTTGTTATAGGAGTGTCCCTGCGTTAGTCCTGCAACTAAATGACCATAAACCATGACCTACCTGTGCTGCAAGCTCCAATGAATAACACATAAAATATCCTATAAGGTAGATGCATAAAGATGGTGAAAGACTGACTAATTGTCTTGTCATATTAAGTCATTTTGTTCTCCCGCCAAGCTTTATTTCTATTTTATTATTCAACTAATACATTTTGTCTAACATTTTAAAAATATAATTGTGTCCCAAAGCAATTTACAAAGTGTGGTACTGTTTGTAATATTTGTATTTGCGGTCCAAGGCAGACATCTAAATTGGTGTTATTTGTGTGTCAGGTAAAGTTAGCCCTGACTCACCTAAGTGCAGCTGTTCTCCATTCTTTATGTAAATACAAATAAATGACTGTTTGGGGGACAAATAATGATGACACAAAACCATGATGCTATCTTGTTTTGTTGAATATTTCCACCTGGGAGGTAAAACCAAAACTGCTTTATAATTTCAAATGTCAGCAGAGTGAAATTTCCGGGCACATTATAAACGCAGCTAATATTGTCTGGTGGAAGTGGTGCTTGTGGGTTTCAAACATACAAACATTTGTCTCTGTAAAAATCCAAATGAGCACTTGGCTGAAATCGCTTTTGCCAGAGACACTTTACGCCTTAAAAAAAGAAACCATTTACTGCAGCGCCTTCACATTCACTTTGGCAAAGTAGAAGTAATAAGCCACCACAAATAAAGTCACTGTGAACACATCATCAAAGTACAGGGAAAAATACTCTACAAATAACACTGCAAAATTTAAAGTTTTAATCTGCGGGATGTTATTGCTTTTTGTAGTTCTTACTGCTAAAAGAACAACTTGAAAAGAGGCTTGCCTCTTTATAGATCAGACTGGCAACTTGGCCTGGCCGTGTCTCCAAAGACATAGATTAGTTGAATGCCTCACTGTAGGCTATTCCATGGAGAAAAGTTGCTGTTGGCCCTTTAGAAAATGTACATAGTGCACAAACACTGCTGTATTGTATTGCATTGTATTGCAGATTAAACGAGTGATCTTAAACTGTGGCAGTTTTATTCCAACTCTGATCATTCTGCAGCTACTTATCTTTGAGCAAGATACATCACCAATTATGCCTCCTGCATCATTGAGTGTATGTTTGTTAGCTTATAATAACTCAGTATTTGAAACCAAATTGTTGATAGAATTTTACATGATTTGCTTTAAAATAGAAGTATAGCCAGAAATCTATATTTGGATGCATGTCAAAACTGAACTAAAGGTAAAAGGTAGCTGTTAACTTCAAACTTAATGACATCACAAGATGGAACAGAGCATTTTGAGTTTTGGAGATGTAGACAGACTAATAATAAAAGGTTACTCATACAGGTATGAATAAAACTAAACACAACTCCAGGTATGTTTTTGATGAGGTAACAACATTCTTACATGGTTTAAAGCTCACAAGAGTCCATTTTGCGCAATATAGGACCTTTAAAGTGTATATGAGAAATAAGACTATTAATTTCTCTCAAACTTAATTAACATAATTATATTTAAGGTACTACCAAAAATCTTGCCTAGTCTTTTCTAGTTTTGTAATTCTGTTGAAGGTTATAATTTTACTTCCTGGTTGGATATAGACTGCAGATATGACATACACAGAGGTATGTTACTTAGCAACCATAATGTCAACAAGGGCCAAAATGTGTCTTAATTATACTTAATTAATTATTTTGACAAATAAAAATAAATTACACATTTATTTTATTAGGACAGTGTTTAAACTGTCAGAAAAATGCCTTCCTTCATAAATTCTCTCATCATTTTGGATGGATCTTATGACAGTTGATGACAAAGGTAGAGGTCACCGATGTAAAATTATGATGAATATTTACCACAGGTACTATCCCATCAAACCAGGTAATAATTAGAAAAAAATATTAATCTGTCAAATGCACTTAGGAAACACAGACCCATCCACACACACATGCAGACACTGAGACCGTGTGAGAAAAGTGTCTTGCCTGAGGGCACAGTAGTGTGGAGGGAGTGTGGATATAGTTGTCAGTCTAACAGTTATTATTCAATTTTTTGCTGTTTCATCGCTGTGTGTAACTTTGTACCACTTTATGCTAATTTCATTGAAGTAGACTCAAGCTAATATTGTGTGTCATTCTCCAGTCACTTACCAGGATTAGATTTGACATAAATTAGCCGGTGCTAGCAACCGCCCTTCTCCTTGTTGCTAAGGGAGTGGGGGACTGCAGCCATAGCCTGTATTTTATATTTATTCATTTTTTTTTTTTTTTTTTTTTTGGAAGAACCACATGTTGTCCTATGTCCAGCAGATTTGCAATTAGTAGCCTAAGTCTAATTTGGCCAATGGAGCGTGAGTAGGCATGGCGACCGGTGTAAACAAACGGCTAATGTTACGATCCATTATAAATCACATTGAACACAGTGGTGTTGACAGGCACAGCTTTGCACTGTCAGAAAACAATAGCATCAAATAGCCATCAATTAAGCAGTCATCGCTACCACGCTACGCCTTAGCATCCAGATATTATCACCATATTTAGCCCAATCTTGGCCAATATCCATAATAAGATGCTATACACCAGATGTTTTGAGTGTTTTGGCAGCACACACCATCCATGTCGAATTTGCATGATTTCCGTTTTGTTCAAATTTGTTGTCTGCAGTCGCCATGGAAACCAGAAAAGGGAAAGATAATGACGCACATCCAGCGCCTGAGTCTGTTGTGATTGAATTACGGCTAATAGGATTCGCCAGCGTCTATTTGTAAACTGGAGTAAAAAGCAGGAAGGTGAGACAGAGAAAAGAAAGATAAAGAAGAAATAAAATGTGTATTTGCATCAGTCTGACAGTTTGAAGTTTAACAGAGGCTGTTAGCAAACATCAAACTGTGTACGATATTGAGCTCTCCTATATGTTATACATTTTTATATTTTTAGCCAGGGATCTAGACTAAAGTGTTATTGAATAAAAAACCTAATCAAGATGAAGGATTCATGTATAATAATGTGTATTCTTGCATTAATTATAATGAACATACATGATATACTCATTTGTATTTGTTATCCTGCATTGATACTCACAAATACACTTTGAAGACTCTCATACTCTCAGGTCTTTCTTGTGCAGATGTGTTTCTCTTATGATGTGGATAACTGACAGTTAACCCCTAAATGTGATAACTTTTAGTCAAAGAGCTCAAATGTGTTAGATCAATTGACAAATCAGATGATTCCCGAGTTGTTTTTCCAACTTGTACAAGCGTTCTTGTCCATTTTACAACTTCCCAAGGACCACATGAACGCAGCATAAGTCCAAAGTTTGTGTATTGGCACCAGATACTAATATATCATTCAAATTTCAAGCAAGGTATCTTAAAATGAAAATAAATTTGGTTTAAAAAAAAATCAAGCAAAACATTTTCAGATATGCACTGGTCTGGAACAAATGAATTAAAAATAAACAAACAAGCTAGAACTCACTGCCCCTTGAGAAACAAGGAAAGAAACATATTCATGAGTTCCTGTTTAGATGGCATCTTGACTTTTCATCATTCAAAGAGTAATTTTATTTTAAGTTGCTAATTGCTTTGGGTGTAGTGTTCATGGATGGTCTTAATCTTAAGTTAGTAGTATAAAGATGTATATTGTTTTGAATTGCTAATTGATATGGCAACAGTGCTATTTTTTTCATGATTCTGAAACCAAATTGATAGTCTGAATCATCTTAGTAACACAAAGATGTATGATTTGTCACTAAGCATACATTCAAATGGAGATAGTTATTCAGCACTATGTTTTCAGTATTGTATTTTACCAGTTATGAAGTGTCTGATGTCTTCCACCCTTTGTGGCTTAGCAAATGCCTTTGTAAACAACTTGACCACACCTGCCATTAAAGAGCTACAGTGGTCGATCGGTCCTTTGTACTGCATATTATCGTTTACACCTCAACTAGTAAAACCTAGCTTACTTTTTAAGTCTATTTGAACCATTCTCGATCAGAGGGGAGCAAAAAAGTACAATTGGAGGATGCATTGTCTCTCACTTCCAGGTGTCACCAAGGAATGACATTTTGTCTGTGTTTCTATGTTGTAGTTGTCAAGTTGAAAAAAAAAGAAAAAGACCAGTATATATAAACAAGAAGATGCTAAAATTAGCCAAAATAGAGATCCAATTAAGTCAATTTATTAACGTGGACATTGTTATTACATTTCCATTTTATAAATAAAGGTTAAGAGTTAATTTCTGCACTTGTTGACATTTATAATGTGTAGACATTAGAGATACTGTTGAGTTTCAAACTCTTGACTTTCCAAATAGGAATTACAGAAGTATAGTCTTGTACTCCTTTTTTTTGTTTATTTGAATGTTTGCTTTTAAGATACAACTCTCCGGCAATGTAGCAGACGGTAAAAAATACATTTTTGGACAATGCCAAACATTTTAGAATACAAGGAGATCATTGCAATACTAGGCTGATCCATTTTTTTGTATTTTAAACCAAATGTATTCATTCTTTTGTCCTATTTTTAAGTATTCTTAGACAGACCCAAGAGAGCAATGAGTTTGTTATGACTACTTTTGTGTCTCTTCTCACAAATACTAAAAATAATTTATTCAACACTTTAATAATGAATGCTTGGATTTTCAACAGCATCATTTGCATATTTCTCAAAAGTATAACACTCCAAATATCTGCTGAACTAATGCTGTACAGATCATGCAGGGCGACTTGTATTGTTAACATGGTCATTTTTTCACAATCCGTATATGGTATTTCAGTTGATACACTACACTAGACTATATACTCATGCATTAAATAGGATTTCTTCACTGAAACTTCACCATTTAATTGTCTTTAGTGTATATACTTGTTGTCGAGCACCTCCCTTTTAAATGAATACTAATAATAATACTTTACTAATGTATTGAGAGCTGGTAAGTTCTGGTGTTCAGTTGTGTTACTCACTGCCCTCTGGCTCAGAAGGAAGTTAGTCCTCTTCTCCCACTCACCAACCAAACAAACACGCAAACAAATATAACAGACCGAAGCGCTCTCATGTTTAAACCAGGCCTAGCTTTCCACTCATCTCATCGACTTTACCCCTATGTACTTCACAGTAGCCCTGAGCTGTGCAGATCTTCAATACAAGCCAAATGGTGTGTTTTACAGAGAGCTTTGTGCATCATACTGGCTGCGTACAAGCATGGACATGTGTTTAGCCCAGTCTTTAAAGTAAAGGGACAGGTGGTTATCCTGAGTGGGAAGGCAGAGCAAGAAAAGAGCAATGTAGCTATTTTCACAGTGGCTGTTTATATGCACATACAAATCTGGTCATTATCTGATTTCTAGAGTTATCAGATTATTGAAATGTCATGTTAACGGCACATTGTATCGGGCGCAGTTCAAAATGTTTAAATGCCTGCACGCTATGGGTCCTTTTTATTTGAGGGAGTTACCACAGCCCTATACTCCACCCAGAGACCTGCTGGCTGTGCCCAAAGCCAGGCTCGAGACCAGAGGTGATAGAGTCTTCTCTGTGGCGGCGCCCAGACTCTGACACGTCCCTCCGCCTGTCAGATCCAGGCAGTCTTTAACGCATTTTAAGACTAGATTGAAACCCACCTTTTCTCCCTGGCATTTAATACTAGTTTGACAGAATATGTATTGTATTATTATCCAATGTATCGTATTATCTGTATATTTGCTTTTTGTTAACTTTTATGTGAAGCACTCTGGGCAGCCGAAGTTGTTTTTAAATGTGCTAAATAAATTAACTTGATTTGAAATGAAGATCGGATGTGAGTAATCTGACTTCTTTCTGATGGAAACTGGCACCGACAAACGTGAAAGAGAAAATGTTAAAGATTTAAAGAGTTATTTAAAACTACTGCATTGTAAACTTGCCTTCTAAATTCAACAGTCACTCTAAAAATTGACTAATTAACATGTCACCTGGTGTTTTTGATTCTCCTGGCCTCTTAGATTATCTGATTATTCCAGTACCTTATTGAGTCAGATTTTATTTTTATTTTTTTGTTTCTGGCCTTGTGCATACCCACTGTGTGTGATATTAAAATTGAAACACAGATATTGCAAGTCAAGTCAATTTTCCACATTATTTTGTATGTACGATCTAAAAACAGGCATATAACATTGTCATATAAATGTATATTTTTCAACTTCATGAATAATTCTTCATATACTGTTGTTTTAAAGCAAATAGAGGAAGAAGTATCCACTTATTTTTAAAATTGCGAGGACATTATAATGGTGAGAGTGGTGTGAATGGAAATGCCAAGGCTAGTGAGGAAAATGGTGGTATATATCTTGAATGTATGGTAATGTAGGCTTCAAGGATTCACTGTGAAAAAGGGTGACCTTGGGACGAGCTGTGGCTCTCGGAAAGGCATTGTCTGAAGAATAGACAATAAAAGGCGACGTGAAAAAGACCAACTCCAACCTAATGCATTATAGAAATGTGTTGGTTGAGTCAGTTGCCCATTAAATATGCACTACTTTTCACCACCTGCTTGTCTCCATGGAGATGTCATTACATTGCCTGCAAGGTTCCACAATATGGGATGAAACTTATCTATCTCCATGGAGACCAAGTTACAGGCAACATCTGTGGATATAACAATGCATTTTTCAAACTATTTGCTAATGCTACATAGATTAGTTTAATGTCATAGTGTGGAGCATTCCTGGGAAAGCAATAACATCTCCACGAGACAAGCAAGTGGCGGACCACCCACCAGAAAGGTTACATAGTGCCTCTTTAACTGGAGGTTGGTGGTTTGATTCCCCACTCTGATCAAGAGCATACCTTTATTGTATACGCTTTAGGAGAGCTTCTGGGCAAAAAACAAAACAAAAAACAAATCACTGCATCAAGTTAGTGTGGTAACCCCATATGAGAAAAGCAGAGATATGTAAAATGAATTTTATTTAAATGATTAATCAGTTCCATTAAAGGTATTCCTCTCTCAATATGCTGTATCATTTCCCCTCTTTTAAATGCTTTATTTGTTCTAACAAAACACCATCTGTAAAAATACCATCTAATGAAACCAATTTTAATACTAATCAGTGTAACCCATCTTTTTGATCAGGCATTTATGTAACATTTTATTCCTTCTTCTCTTCCATAGCTGCTCATTTGCATATATACCATACTCAAGTGGGAACTATGTACATCTATGAATAAGAATGTGACTAGCTTGTGTCTAATTTCACGCTACATGCCATACTTAAGTCTGTAATTTGATCAAATGCCTATCCTTTTGAGTGATACGATTTGACACGGTAGGACTTGTGTTTACTCCACGTGATGAAGAGGAGGGTCTGTGTATGTGTGTGTGTGTGTGTGTGTGTGTGTGTGCATACTGATATACGACCATGGGTAAACAGCACATTACGTAAGGCTGTAAAAAAACAAAAGGAGGCATGAAGAGTGAATGGTTTGGAAAGCAGAGAAAGTGGGTGTTCCTAAGGCAAAGAGTAAATTTTAATCGTTTGAATCGTTAACTGTTGCAGATGTCACATGTAAAACCATAAGGGGTTGGGCAGACAGAAATACAATGTGCTGGGTAAGCTTTTGATCAAACATAAACAAGGCGTACCATTATGACCGCCATCCTGATGCATAATACATGGCACAATATAAAGCTATTCTGGCACATTTGTTTTAGAATAGCATCGGCCTCTGCACCAGTTACTGTAAGAGGCGGATGATATGATATAGTGCCAAGGAAAAACATGCCCCACCCTCTTCTCCCATTGGCAAGGTTTCAACATGCTCTCCGAATTGTTGTGATTTTGTTAATATCATCCCCCTACATCAGTTTGACTCTTCCAAAAGCTACAAATATGAATGCTAGCCTTGACAAGCTTCATCTGACTGGAGCCAAACACCGATAAAGAGATGTAAAACTTCTCGTGTCAGTATACTTGATGTGTACTTGAATTGTGTACTTTGAATTTCCATTTTGGTTATAATGACGCAGTGTTAGCACAGAATAAACATTTCCTCAAAGTACTAAGCCCCCCTCATAAGCCATGTTTCACCATTGTTATGTCACTTTCTGAGATTATGAGATCGCTCTGAAGTTTACACTTGTTGCCTGTCATCTGTTGTGCAGTTTTAAGCAGTGAAGAAGAAGAAGAGACAGGGGCCATTTGCAAACAGTTGATTTGATTAAAGGGCCCATATTACACTATTTTCTGATCTATGTTATAATGTTGTTTCCTCATCACAAACATACACGGAGTTGTATTTCTTTCGTTATAATGTTGTTTCCTCATCACAAACATACACGGAGTTGTATTTTCTTTCATTTACACATGTTTAACACACAAACCCTGCATATTTAGACTGAGTTCTTGTCTCAAAAGGAAAACACTCTGTTCCACCTTGTGACGTCATGTGGTAATACAGGAAGTGCTCCACTGTGTTTATAAACTCCACATACCTTCACTAGAATAATTTGATAATTTCAGCCCTGGGATTGCCAGTCTCTGCTCAACAAAAAGTAAAAAGTAGCTGTTAACTTGAAAACTACCACTACATGACATTACAAGGTGGAACAGAGCATTTTGAGCTTTGGAGAGGTAGACAGATTAATAATGAAGGATTACTCAAATATGTGTGAATGAAACAAAACTCCAGGTATGTTTTTGACAAGGTAACATTCTAACTTAGCTTAAGCTCACAGGAGTCAATTTTGCGTAATATAGGACATTTAAAGGCTGATCCAGTCGCACGATTACATTTGAGATACTTGGTCAGTTAGATTTCTTGGAAGTGAGTGTATGGTAAATAATGCACTACTATATTATGTAATGTCTGTTTATAGGCACAGTATCACATCTTCTCTGTTCTTCTCTACCTAATTTAGTCTTACCAGGCTTCATTCCTATTATTGTCATCACAGCCCATTGCCAGTCTCATATAATACTGTTAAGCTTTTGGAGATGGAATCTACTTTTGGTGCTTCTCTGAAAAGTATAATTTTTAAGTTAAAAAAAAAAACTTGATGATGCATTTCTAATGAGTCACCAAAATGAGTGGCATACAGTGACAATGTAGCACTCACCACTTGAGTATGACCAACTATGGGCCTAGTAAATTAAGTGTTTGTAAGTGCTGTGCCTATCTTATGTAGAAGTGGGACTTTTGTTGAAAAATGGACATGCAGAGTTTGTTTTTTTTTAGGGTCTGCCTTTTTGTCACTGTTGCCCAACCATAACCCATAATGCATCACATTCTTCAGTGCATTCATGCTTGTCAGCTTCAGAAGACAGCAATTACTCCTCTTCCAATCTGACACATATGAGCTGGTCCATGTGGACCTCCTACTCGTCTGCATACCGTTACCATGGAAACATAAACACACCTGTCTCATGAGGAAAGCCAGTGCACCGTCAAATGTTTCCTGAAATAGAAAGACAATCAGAAAATCAGATCAGATTTTCATAATTGTAGCTATAATCAAGCTATATTCCTGATTTTATTTGGCATAATTTCAGGATTCATTTTCTTAAGAAATGGAATATACCTTGGTTAGACTCATAGACTGTATATATAAATGGGCATGGCTAAATTGCTAGCCGCCGTGTTCCACATAGGAAGTGAGCATGGGCACGCTTCTGGTTCTGGCTCCAGTTCACTTTACACTGAAAAACTGTCACTCCTCTCTCTGTACTGATGCAGTCACTTTACACTGAAAAACTGTCACTCCTCTCTCTGTAACTGATGCAGTGAGCCTCATCATTTTGGTCTTAAAATGTTCGTATTAACCCGCTCTACATGATCCTTGTATTTTTATTTCGCTTTTGTGTCCGTAATTTAAGATATGAACATTTATAAAAGACAAATCAGGCACCTGTTTTCTTCGAGGTTGCTCCCTCTAGCATTAGCAACAGGTTTGACTGACAGTGTTGCTAAGCGCCCCCTCCCTGCTAAACCAGTGGTGCGGGAAGGGGCGTTACCTTCAACAGCCTTGCTCCGGATTGGCTCTTTGATACTAATGATACTCGCAGTCAGAATTCCATTATAAAGCTTGGCACCAAATTCGCCCCTGTAACTGCTCTATCCTCGATGAGCTTCATTTGACTGGAGCCAAACACTATGGGGGATGTCACACTCCCTTAGTCCACTTCTTTATACAGTCTGTGGTTAGACTAAACAATTAAATGCTGTAAAATTGCAAATGCTTGATGTAGTGGTAATATTTGCATTCAGTAGCTTTGACCATAAACTTGAAGGTACACTATGTAACTTTTCTGGTGGAGGTTATGCTACCTGCTGGTCTCCATCGAGATGTTAGGATCTGTTTGCTTTGTGATGCCACCAGACGGGTCAGATCTGTGAAGAAGTGACCCTACTCACAATAAGAATTAATATGTTTCAACATATTTCTAGCCCTAAAAACTCCTGTAATTGAATAAAGTCAAGATAGAATATTCCAGCATATTTGAGGTGAACAGGTAGTACCCCCCTCACAGGTCACATAGTGCATTCAAATTTGCATGTCTTTGTCATTACAACATGCACGGGTTCAAGCCACTGACATGTTGGTATCTATTCTTTTCTTCATCTTATCATTGAGAAGCATGACCACCAACTTCACATTTTACTAATATCCATGTTGTCTTTGTATTTGCTTCATTTGCGTTAGAAGTGCGCATGAGCTGCTATATTTGACAAAACATGTGTTGATGTGACTCTGTGTGTCCTTGAATAAAAATGACAAAAAATCAAGACAAGATGTGCCCATCACGGCTCTATCAGGAGGTGAGACAGCGCACTGTACCACATCATATCTTATTAACTCGTCCTGTCTATCACCACAACAACAGGTTTTAGCCAAAGGGTTGCATCTGTGCCAGCTGCCTCTCTCATTAATTTGATTTTTCACCTCGTCGCCTGGGCCCAAAGGGAACAGTCATCCCGATCTGACCGCATGCATTGTCTAGACACCTGCTCGCCAGCACAAAGGAGGCTTTTGTTGCTCCGATTCCTGTCACAAGTCTGTATTTGGCCCACTGTAGGGTGCGGGGGGTGCTTGGGTGGTCTCGGTTGCCTATTCTCTGCGCACGTGTTTAAAGGAGAGGTGAGATCAGGATATAGATGACGATTGTTAGCATGTTACTGTCAGTGGGGAGAGAGAGGAGCAGCTCAAGCTAAAAATACATCTCTATATTTATGGTGACTCATATCCCAATGTTTTAAATTGTGTCCATACTTTTCAGTTGCTCCGGAAAGTTACCGGATTATATTATGGATTTGCCACTTTCCATTCTGCGAATTTAGAGCCTCCTAGATTGTTAGTGGTATGTTAAAGACTTTTCTGGTGGAGGGTTCATCACCTGCTTGTTTCCACAGAGATGCTACTGCTTGGCCTAGAATGTTTCCCAGTATAGCATTAAATTTTTCCAACTCCATGACGAAGGGGAGGACATGCCATCAGGCCAAGGTACAGGTCAGATCTGTGGAAAGGTGACCCCAGTGACATTAAGAATTCATGTTTTTCAAGGTATTTCTAGCAATTAAAAAAACAAAAACAGGAAAAAAAAGAAAAAAAAAAGTTTAAGGTCATATTGTGGAACAGTTCAGGCAAAGCTTTAACATTTCTATGGAGACAAGAGGGTTACAGACTCTCCGTCAGAAAAGTAATATAGTGGAGCTTTAATTTGCATGGTTATTCTGCTAGATGCTAATTTGGATGTAAAACATACTTTTTATGAAGCTAGACTCCTTCTACCTGATTTATTATTGCTTCTGTTGCTTATCATGACAGTTACAATGACAAAATCCACTGTCATGTAACTTTTATCAGTTTAAACACACTAACCTGGTCCTCTACATTGTCGTTACTAAGCACAAGATTCAAATTCAAATGTTGTATAAAAAATGTTTTATAAAAAAACTCTAACTGTAACTGTAACTTCTAGATTACTGTATTACTTTAAATATTCGTGGCCGTTCTTGTTCATTAGTATGCCAGAGTTAGTAAAGCTATGGAGGCCTGAAGACAGAACAAACTGGAGAAGATTACGTAGATCAAACAGCCTCCAGACTGATGCAATCTAAAAGCCAATTATGGTGTTGGACTTTTTTTTTTTCGATAAGTAATTTTAACGGCTCAGAATTTGCAGTGGCACACACACAAGTCAATATTTATTTTGAGCATCGTGAGCTTCCTTACTGGAAAAGTAAACAAACATTTTGCATTTTGGCATCTTATTTTCCACATTAGCTAAAACTAGCTCGGTTGAATGTAGCGCAATACAAATCAATGGAGTCTCTTTTTGACACAGGTGGGTAGAGTAGTCAAAAATGTACTAAGAGAATACGGTTTAAAATGGAAGTAGAAGTACAAATTAGTAGTTCACTTTAGAGTAATTGTAATCTGATTCATAATTTGAAGTTGATGTAATTGGAAGGACATAATCTGGTATTTTCAAAGGATAGACCACAAAAAGGAGAAATTAATTCAAATCTAAGGAGCAGTGCAAGAAACAGAAGTATCATTATTATTAAGGAGCAGTGCAAGAAACACAAATCATGAATCATTATTATTATTGTCAACATAAAGCTTTTGTCACTTGTAGTACGAGTGCTATTACGCTGTAAGATCTCAAGTAGGATGCTGTCTGAAAACTACTCTGAGAAGTACAATTTTATGAAAAAGTTATATATACCCACATGTACTCTTTGAACTACATTTCTTACATGACATGTTGCATTAGATTAGAGGTTTATTTGTCCACATGTTGCAACACATCATAGACATACAAACTGTGTGGTAGAGCCGTCGCCCACTGAGCTGCTCTTCTCCAGCTCTCAGAAGTGTCAGATGGCGAGACAGCGGATTAGTGCTTTGAAAGACAACTCTCCCGGAAATGTTTTTGCCATTTCTGTTTAAATTACGCTGCTTTGAAGACTCCAAAAAAGAATTTGATTGATTGAAAAGATGACCCTATTGTCAGATAAGATTTCTGACGATGTCTTTTTTTGTTATAAAAACAGGATTGTAAAGGCTGTGAATAAAGCACAAACCCAGCCAGTGTACCTCTACCCAGGCACTGGCCATATCCGAATGATAACACTACGGACAAGAATTAAACTATTTTCATCAATCCAAAACTCTCCATTCAGATAGTAAAAGAAAAATTCAAATCTGTCAACTGGACAAAAAGTGAAGACATTTCTCTGCTCATCCAAGCGGCTTCTTCAGTTCTGGTCAGATACCTGGACGACTGAGGGATTACACAGTCTGCCTTCAGATCTATTGACAGAATAAGACTACACATTTGTTACCTTTGGTCTATATTTCATACTGGCAGATTTGCTTAAAGTTTCAGGCACTTGGTTGCCTCCATGAAGATGTCATTGCTTTGTCTGGGATGTTCCACAGTACGTCATTAAACATTTTGAGACAATAAAATGACGGTACCAGGCAAAGTTACAAGTCTTGGATCTTTGGAGAGGTGACCATGTTCATAGTACAAATGCTGAACTTACCCCATGTCCAAAACTTGCCAACTTTTAAAATTATAAAGAATTCCACTTTTAATTACATTTATTGAGGACCATTCTGCAGAAGGTCTGTCACCATAACACATTTTGAAATTTGATATATCGTCGAAGTAAACATAGATATTGAAACTCATTTATGCCACTGATACAACAACCCAAGAGCAGATTTAAACACTATTCTAAATCTACAATTTCATGAGCTGCAATAAATAAACAGCAGAATGAAACACTTACTTTGTATCTGTAATGAGTCTGACAAGTTATCAATTCAATCTTCTGTGTCTCAGATCTTATCATCTAGACCATTCTGCAGACTGCAAGTTTTATTTATTTATGTTTTGGAGAAATAAAACACCTAATTATAAACTGCAAGATTCCCAGGCAAAGCACTGATGAAGACGTTTGCTAATTGGTACTTGGTTCCTGTATAGTGATTTCATTTTATTTTTACATCGAATGGCAGATTGTATTGTAACGTTCTGGTGTAAGGAAACAAGCTGAATTTCTTCTGGTTGTTTATTTTCTGAACACGAGGGCTACTGTAGGCCGTAACCCACGCCAAAACAAGAACAAAACAACAGCAGCCTCAACTCCAGAGCCAGTCTTTAAAGCAGACCAGTAACTGACGAATAGACTCGTCGGCATAGCAACCAAGTGTCACATACAAAAGCAGTTACATTAACAACAGCACATTAACAGCGACAAGAACAACAAAAGATGTCAACTCTGAACTAAACACAAAATTCCCTTCTCCGATTCCTTTCTTGTTACGATGACCTACAATTACTATGACTGCAGTGGACAAGAAAAATATTTCTCTTGAGTGAGAAGACAAACCGTTAGCTTCTGCACTTAAGATGGATGCTTACCAACAAATGAAAAAAAAAAAAATATAGAAATAATCGTCACCAGAACCAGCATTATTATTGAAATAGATACGCAGTTCAGTCTGTCAGAAAATATACTCTCCCCTTTTGTATTCATTTTCTGCAAGTCTTAACATGTATGAGCGGTGTGCTTGGGAAGTGATTTCTTTTTCATTTGGCTGTGTCTTGATGCACCGTCTAGGCGCACGAGGCAGATAGGCGAGGAGACCCTGTGATTGCTGCTATTTCCTCTGGCTTCCTCATCTTGTGAGCGGGCCGACGGGTGCCCATTTTATCTGCAGCAGCGGTGGGTCCCTGAAAGATGAGGAGGGCTGATAAAAAGGACGGACCAGGCGCAAACAAATTCAGACACCGGGAGATAAAGGGGATTCGGCAGGGTCCATCCATGAAAGGAGATGTGGCAAAGGAGGAGGTAGCTGTGAATGCGCAATGATGTTCTCGTTCCATGTTATGCATGAAGAGTGATACAATACAACCCCATGGAAAACAAATATAGGCAAGTGATTTTGAAACTTACTAACTTCTGTTCTGAATACGCTAAAATGTACTTTTTGAAGCAGTACTAAACTAGGCCAAATCAATTACTAAACCTAGACTAAACTAGATCTAAACCAGGACTAAACCTGCACTATATTTGAAAAATGTCACCATCAAGACCAATGTTAAACCTAAGGGAGCGTCCACGTTTGCATATCACAATTCTTAAAACGCAACTTAACATAGACCAGAATTAAACCAGGACTCAAACCCAAACCAATTCCACATATGGGCTGAGACCAGGACTTAACCCAGACAATGTACCCCAAGTTTAAAACAGGACTAATTCAACACTGTGTAACTTTCTGGAGGTGATTCCATGGAAACAGAACATTAAAACCATACTTTAGAACATTACTATTATACATTGCTGTGGAATATTATAGCCAAAGGAACAGCAGGCCAAGTAAGAGTCAGTTTTATGGAGATGCAAGCCAGCTCACTGTATGGACACAGGATTTTCTGTGTTTTCCAGTGCAATAAAAATATCCAAAACTGAAAAATAGGCTTTTATTTTAGTCTGTTTTTTGGGAAAGTGGAGCTTTAATAAGGGCCAAACCACAACATTACCAGAAATGTGCTGCTAAACTGGCAATAAACCAGCAGGACTTTTAGTTTATGTTAGCCTATTAAAATGGACTGGATTGAATATAGGGACAATTGTGGAGGCTGGTGAGTCAAGCCTTATGCAATCGCTGATTTAAATACAGTAGTCTTTGCACCAGGTGAAACAAGTGGAACATGGTAGACCCGAAAGCCTGTTTCACTTTTACCCCTCTCGGATTGGTGTTACTTTGAAATGCAAACTGTATCATTGACGAATACTGACTCATAAGGTGGGTAGATAAATGAGCCCGAGTCAATATAATCGCAGAGAGCCTTAGATCAATCCTATCTCCTTCCCTCGCCTCCTATCTCCTAACTCCTACCTCCTTCCTCCTCCACATGTGCGCACACCTACAGGCACCAATCGGCCGCTCCACTTTATCGGGTAGGCGGGTATCCATTTCAGAACAGAGCCCACGATTCCTTCTCTGTTTTGTGGAGTAGCAGATGTAACGCTTTGGTGTGCACTGCGTTCTCCACCTCTATAGAGCCACAGGCAGCGTAACGCAAGAAGATTACACCTCTGATGTATGGATGCGCTAAACCCGGTGGAGACTATTAATGTTTAGAACAAGGAAAATGCAAATAGGACATTTAAATAGGAGGTGACAGGGTGGCGGAGATGCACTGGAAAAAAATATATATATCTAAGGTCGGAATAGATTTTGTTCACAGTGTATTTGTTTTGAATGGAGAATTTGATTTAGTACATTATAATAAGGAATTTCTACATTTTATGGCTTTCAGGTGAATAATTCCTTCCTGATTTGAAGGATTTTGTGAGGACCTTTCCTCATTTAAAAGATATACTATTTTAATTTGAATTGCGTTATTGCTATTATAACCACTGATGACCATTGCCAGGCCAAATCCTTCAAATCAAGAAGGAATTCTTGTCTGAAATCTATGAATAGAAAATAATAATAATATACATCTTATTTTTATTTTTATTTTTATTTTTATTTTTTATTCATTACTTTCATGGACGAAAGATTCCAGATGTTTAATAATTTCATGATAGTTTCAACCAGTGGTGGCACGTAACGAAGTAAAAGTAGTAAAGTACTGTACTGTAGTTATAGAGCTTTACTTTTTAATATTATATTTTTAAGCAAAGTTTTGTAGAACGGAGTAGGGAAACTGCCCTTGACAAACCATCTTTTTCTTTTTTTTAAATAAATAGCAATTAGACACTATTTGCTGAAACAAGTCAAGGCAACTGATTTGTAAAGAATTATAAACACTACTCAAATAATGTATTTCTGAAGCTATATATATGCAAAAAAAAATCACTTTTGTTTATTTATACTGACAGATATGTGGTTGGACTTTATGCCAGCTTTTGTTTCATGCGGATAGGCCCTGTAATTACAAAGCTATTGGAGATATTCCCTGTTTGCAGCCTGGATGATATTGGACTCTACAATTGGACACAAACTGTATGTCGTACTTATGGTGGTTGTGACAAATAGCATGTGAGAGAGTGCAGCAGGACTAATAGCTCATTATAATCCAGATGGCCTTGGCTCCTTGTGCAGCAGAGATTATCACAGTAGCTATGGGATGGGAGTTTAACATTCAAAAGGCCAATGCATGTAACATTGAATCAGAATATGCAGGAAGTATAGTTTGGCCTTTAACATAATGTACTGTTCTGCTTTAAGGAAACACGCCAAATTTCTTCTTCTTATTTGCTGAACATAAGGGCTACTGTAGGCCTTAACCCAAGCCAAAACAAGAGCAAAACAACAGCAGTCACAACTCCCTAGAGCCGGTCTCCAAAACCAGTAACTGACAAATATAATCTTCACATCAACTTGTCGGCATAGCAACCAAATGTCACATACAAAAGCAGTTACATTAACAACAACAACACATAAACAGTTACAAGAACAACAGAAGGTAAAGTTTACACCTTTAAAGTTTACACAAAATAAAAAAGATCATTACAATATAATAGTAAAATAGTAAACATTTTGTTACTTGAAAAATGCATGATTATTGCGAGTGGTGTCACCTTTCAACAGATCTGACTTGTAAGCCTAACTGTCTTGGCCTGATGGAATTGGCTACTTTTCTGCATGGAGATTGAAAGGTTATATGAGGAACATTTCAAGCAAAACAACATTTCCATGGCAGGGGAAAAAAAGTTGCACTGTGTATCTTCAATATTGACAAAAAAAAAGTAATGATCAGGAAACACACATAATATTTCATTTATAACATCAATAGTGCATTTTGTGTTGTCCGCTAACTACAGTGGAGCCTGTCATATAAAAGTGTGAATATACACAGAATGCTGTCTGTTTGATGTGACCTGATGCGTTTGAGAGACGCTCTTAGTAAAAGTGTTACAGCCTCTTTTATCGTGTCGGGAAAACAGCATCTTTCATCAGTGCATCAGATGTTTTCTATGACACCAGTCTCAATGTTACATTCACTCGTATCCTGTAATCAACATTATTTGGGTCATGACTATACATCCTTTGGTAACTTCATTTATTTTCAGATGTAGACAGTTCCAATGTGGAATTAGCATCTATTCAGTAAAGATGTCATAAGGTTACTAAAATTAGTCTGTTGTTAGATAATATTTTTCAAATAAACCTTTTAACCATGAAGCGAATCAATAAAAAAATGAATAGACTTGTCAGTTTCATACTATTAATTTTATATCCTAGAGGTACAGATCTTAGCCAGAGAAAAGAAATGGTTTGAGAGGGGAGTTAAAGAAGCTATTTTTGTTAGGAAAGACAATCCTTCCTTGAACAGGAATGGGGGCCTTAGACACCACTTATCCCCCATATACAACTCCATCCTCAGACCCAAAGCAAACAAAGGAGAGAACAATAGAGTGATCCAGTAGGGCCATTAAAGGTTGAAAATGCAGGCCAATAAGGCTGAAACTGTTAACAATAGCTGTTTCAGTGTAGTTAGCTCCTCCCTTCAGATAGATATAAGGCAGTGTCCAGCAGTAATCTGACCAGAACTGCGGCTTGGATGAGCAGCGAAACGTCTTCACTCCTACAATGTTTTGTCCAGTTGACAGATTTAACTTTGGCTTTTACTATGGATCAGACCTGGACACAGATATATCATAGACTGTATAAAGAAGTGAACTTAGGGAGTGTGACGTCACCCGGCTCCAGTCAGATGAAGCTCATTGAGGCTAGAAGTTTTTGGGGTAATTTGGAGCCAAGTCCCATATTTGGAATTCTGACCACAAGTATCATAGCAACCAAAGAGCCAATCCGGAGCGAGACTGTTAAGTTAACGCCCCTTCCCGCCCGCACCGTTGGTTTAGCAAAGAGCGGGCGCTTAGCAGCGCTGTCAGTCAAGTCTGTTGCTAACACTAGCGGGAGCACCCTCTGGGAAAGAAGGCACCAGGATTTGTCTGTTATTAATATAATAACACAATAGTGGAATAAAAATACCAGGACATGTAGAACAGGTCAATACAAACATTTTAAGAGCAAAATGATGAGCCTGACAGCAGCAGTTATGGAGAGAGGGGTGACAGTTTTTCAATAGAAAATTGGAGCCAGAGTCGATGGAGCTATGTTTTATACATACTGGTCAATTTGAATATTTCAAAGTGCACCTACTGGTTTCCATGGAGATGCTATTGCTTTGCCACAGTATTTTCCACAGTATAGCATTTATATTCAATCACAAGTGTTTTTATTGCTAAAAACAATACCTTAAAAACATGCCGTCTCACTGTGAGTGGGCTTGCCTCTCCACTGATCTGGCATTCCATGGAGATAGATAAGTTAAATGCCATACTATGGAACCATAAAGACAGGCAGATGTCAGACCCTCCACCAGAGCAGTTGGGCCTATATATAGTGCACCTTTAATGAAATCTTCTATTTTGAATGCTACTTTTCAATTACTACCTCTACTTGCCCTCAGCTGTAGCCCTAATCATCAACAAGACCTCTTCTGCCAGCCCTCCCAGACCAGGAACCAGGTTCATTTCTTTCTGCAGTGGATCAATATTTTGCACTCTGCTCGTCGCGCCCTCACTCTGACCACACATTATTGGCTTCCATGTAATCAGTCAACAACACAGCAACTGACAAAATTTCCATTTCAGGCCAGTGCACTGTCTCCCTCCACCACACACGCTGACCACGCCTCAGTACTGGCTGCTCTATGTCTTCCTCTGGGTAACAGGGGGGTATACTCTTCCCTTGGTTGGAATACATGACATTTTGGTAACTCAAGTCTTGGTTTAGTTCAATTTACAGTGATGTCATGCAAAATAGCTGAGAGATATAATGGTTTTGAATTGTTTTTTGTCCTGTATTTCACCCATATCAGGAAGTTTCATTTACTGATATACTTTGTAGGTATCTTGACTTCTATTCTTGCATGTCCAATAGATATGAGATTGTATTTTGTCCTTGTTACTTGCTTGATATTTGAAGCCTCACTGTATAACTTTTTAGCTGAAAAGCAAAACTAAAATTTAATTTGTCATAGAAATACGTTTGGCGAATAGCTGATGGCCTCTCACATGGCTCATGGTGTTTGGGGTGAATGACGCGCGGTGCATGTGAACAAGGCCGATTCAAAAGTAAAGTAAACAGAACAAAATCTAGTACGCACTGGGGTCGCTCCACAGAGACATGAAAACAAGCTGGTTAAAAATGACACTATTATGTAATCTCAACATTGCGTCTCTCACGTTGTAAGGTCTATAGATAGGAAAGTACTGTAACCCTGTTGTTGACGCTTGTTTGATGATAATGTGAGTGTGTGAGTGGGAGGACCGCGCTGCTGTTTGGGTGACTGCCTTAAGCCTCACCATCATCAGAGCCAAGTATTAAAGCTCCACTACCGGCAAAGTGTACTGTAAATATCTGGCACACGACACTGCTACAGGAGATGTGCTATGGCTCCAAATGTACGATGAAGCAAGATTGTGTAGGAGGGGTTTTTAATGACTCTTTTCGGTCACTAACAACTGTGGGCTGTATGTTTCCTATGAGAAATAAACAATTATTTATGCATTCGTAGAAGAATTGGTACAATGACTTGTAATTGTACCAAATGTATGGTTTCCATCTGGAGTTTTCACACAAGGCAATGTTCTCCATGAATGTAGAGAATACTGTTTACACTATATAGGCCTCGTTAACTGCATATTTTCTTGCAATAGCGGTATTGGCAGTTGCATTTATTAGTTGTTAGAACACTTTTTTATTACTATATAAAAGTACTATATAACTGCAGAAAGGAGGACCTGCCATCAAATCTATTTACAGTGGGAAACATTTGCATTAATTTAAACATGCGCTAACGTTTATGGTCTTTATGGAGATTGTTATTGCGTTGTTGCACAGTATCGTATTAAACTTATCTCTCTTAAATATATTCAACACATCTGGTTTCATTGCTCAAAATACTTTGAAAAGCATACATTCTTACTGTGTGCAGGCTCACCTCTCCATACACGTGCTCTGAACCATGGACTGGCGGCCTATATGTTGTATTTTTTCCATTAGATTTTCAGTATAAAAGATCTCTTAGAATTTGTATCACTCATAGATTGTCCTTGTAGACAAAAGACAATTCAAGTTAACAGGTCACATGCTCTAAACACTTTTTTTCTGCTGCGTCTTCTTCTAAGATATGCACCAAATACATTTTATGCCATCTCCTTGTGTGATTCCTCCAGAAAAGTTACATAGTACACATTTAAACATATTGTAGTGACTGTACTTCATAACTATATAACTAATTACTTGTTTCTTTGTACAAACGATCCATACATCAACATCATCTATACCAAGATAAAGATAAATCAAGGTCTTAAGGTAATGATCTGATATTTTGTGTTTAGTTCAGAGTTGACACCTTTTGTTGTTTTTGTAATTGTTTGTGTGTTGTTGTTAATTAATGTAACTGCTTTTGTATGTGACACTTGGTTGCTATGACGACCAGTTGATGGACAGGTTCTATTCGTCTGTTCTTGGGCTGTGTTGGAGACTGGTTTTAGTGAATTCACACTGCTGTTGTTTTGCTCATGTTTTGGCGTGGGTTAGGGCCTACAGTAGCCCTTATGTTCGGAAAATAAACAACCAGAAGAAATTTGGCGTGTTTCCGTACACCAGAACGTTCCAGTATGTTGCTCAACCAAGCATGTCACTCTGAATAAACTATAATTGTAAAAGTCACTAAAATCCTTTCTGAAGTTGATCAGAGTATAGGTGATTATGGGATGCCCTCACTTGTTACCAGCGTTTGTTTGTGTATGCAGCTCAGCGCCACCACGGCTAAACACAAGTGAATCAGATGAGGTTTCAGTGACAGCTCCATGATTGCAGATAACTGATGTCTGATTGATGTGTTTTACATTAGGCTCCCATTGCTTTGTGATTGCTTCTGACAGCCGCTTCATTTGTCTCCTACTGGCTGCTGTTTATCTAATGAGTATGCGTCGTATGATCTACCTGCACCACACTGAGGGCCATTTTGATTGGACAATTAAGGACAGAAAAGTTTTGGACTGGTCATTATAAGTGATGACTTTCAACAAACAGTGCTTTCAAAGGTATACGACGTCTCATTAAAATGAATTGGGCTATTTATACTATATGGTGCTCACACAAATCTTTAATCTGCATATTGGCTACATAATATTTTGGACTTTTGATGTGACAGGATTCTGTTTTTTTTTGTTTAAGAGTGATTTGAATAACTATAAAACAAAATGATACAAATACATAATATAAAATTAAGCTATTGATTTATTGGTATGTACAGTTATCACTTTCTCTTCTCTTCTCTGCACTGTGGCAGAGTAGTTAGCCCTTGTGTTACTAGGCCCTCTCCAGCTTCTCCACAAGTACATCCTTATAGGCTGTTATAGGAGCATTGATTTCTTTAAATTACCTCTAGGAAATGTATGTTTGTTGTGTCTGCAAGTGTAAGTACTCCCATTTCCACATTCAAGGCTGTGTTTTTTTCAAGGAATGGGTGGTCCAGTCCTTGTTACGCTGTCCTCCAAGCCTATCAAACATAATCGCACTTGACAATCCCTTGCTATTCTTTCCCTTTAAAATTGTATTCATGTTTTTCAGCCTCCTCTTAACGTGCTTACAGTGTTTACCATTATCCCCTTATTGCCCTGTCTATCACCTCTCCAGCCTCTCCATGGGTGTTGTTGTATGTGAAGGCATTAAAAGCAGTTGGTGAAAAGAATATTCAAAATCAGTACTAGAAATACATAGCTAAAATGTACTCAGTTACATGTACGAGTGCTGCCCCCTTTTTTATTGTATATTTTTTCAAGTTTGATTTTAAGTTTGATTATTTCATTCAGCAACACAGTTCTCAGGCTCTCATTCAGAAACACACATGATTATTGAATTCACCTTGTTTTTTTTTTTTTTCAATACTACAATATAATCAATATAGAAATGCAAATATAACAGCAAAAAAAAAAAAAACACAATTCGTGAGCATTATGATTCTGCGTGAGCTGTTTTGCAAATGTCAGTTTTCAGTCGAAGTGTGTCAAAAAAAAACAAAAAGAAAAAAAATGTATTTGGTATGCAAGAAAATACAACTCAAAGTACTAGTAGTGCATTTTAGTAGCACTGTAAATCAGTCTTCTATGCAAAACTCTGAGCTCAGACCAATCAGAGCAGACGATAAGGTATTGCTGGGTTTCAGATGACATCACCACTGTCTATTAGCCAATAATATTTACAGGGTTTTTTTGTTTTTTTTTTTGGGGGGGGGGGTTTCCAGTCCCTTTGAAATTAAAGTCTAAATTTCAGCACAAATTCCAAAACTTGCCACTCAAGGAGCAAATTCCCAGTTCATGCTGACGTGACCTTATACCCATTTTCAAGTCTTAACTCTCATATCAAAACTACAAAACACTTTTTACAGAACCTAAAACACAATTGTCAACTATTTAAACACAGGCCGCAACTATAACGCTTTCTCTGCACGTACTATAGTCTGTGTACTTAAATACTTCACTCTTACCTAATACCAAAGACACAAAGGACAAAACAGAACACACAGGATTCAGGGGGAGAATTCACAATATGAAAAGATTTTATAGACAGACAGAGAAGCACTAGAGACCACGGCGTAAAAGACTTCTGTGGTGAAAACCTGTGTGAATCAGGTTTTCATTCAGACACTTTGAGGTCCAAGTCAGACACAGTTCAGATACCAACTACTAAAGATACATTTTTCCTTTTTTTTGTCCCCTAAATGATTGTACAATATTTTACATATAATTACAGCATTTACCTCACTCTCAAAGCATCAGAAACAGTGTGATACTGGTCCTACAGATCGTTGACTCCCTCACACTACACATCTAAAAGTGCCGTAGGATTCTCCAGGCAGTTTCTAGAAGAGGAGGATGGTTGGATATGTTAACACATCTGGTGATTGTGTTTATAGTTTAACCATAAAGTGTGCTTTTTTTTTACAAGAGTGTTTTACATTTTGTTCGCAAAGTTGACTTTTTCAAACATTCTGAAGTGTTTTTTGCCTTGTGTGAATAGTTAAGTTTGAGTAGTTGTGCAAAAAAATTTCCACATTTATGAAAAGTTTCAGAAAATGTGCCAAAGCAATTGAAAATAAAAACAAACTGCAAGTTAAAATGAATACTGTTAAAATGAAGATTTCTGTTGTAATTCAGTGAGCTCTTGTGTCTAGTCACTAATAGAAATGATTAGGTTCAACATCTGTGAATTTACCTTTTAGATATTTCTTACAAGATACCATATAATAATAATATAAGTGTGTTCGTAGATATAGAAAGGAGCAGAGACAGCAGGACTTGTGTATAAATTTGAATGTAACTACTTGCAATTGCAGATTATAGATTAGATTATTGCCATTTAAGTACAAGTATGTGTTTAAAAATCTATGCAGTGCAATTACCCAAAAGATTACAGTAATGTCAGTATTTGTAGTTAGTTACTTTCCTTCCCTGGTTATACAACAAGAATCCACTCATCCCCTCTCAGTCTACATCTTGTAATGATGGTGCAAGCTCCTATAAAAAGACAGGGAGCAACTTAATCGATATCTCCCGTTGTCAAATTGCTCCTTGCTCCAGGAAAAAGGCAGAAGATCTCACATGTGTTTTCCTCCATGTGAACCAGTGTAATTGTAGAAAGAGGAGGAGAGTCTGCATTTGAGGTTGCCAGGCTTGGACACAGCGGGACACTGAATTATCGGCTTCTAATTCTTTGGAGCAGAAAATCTTTGGTGTGTGTCAGCGCGAGACTTGACAAAGAGCCTGGTTTGGCCATGTTGTTGAGCTAATGCTTTTAAGTGGGAGACAGCATTTAGACACGAGCTGGACATGCCTGTGGGCTGTTAGCTCGGGGATGAAATGCAGTGGCTACGTGGCAGGACAGTGGTACTTGGTTTCTTAGAGGTTCACTCTGTAGCTTTTCTGGTGGAGGGAGTCTGTCCGTCACCTGCTCGCCTGGGATTTCCACGGTATAGTATTAAACTTAAGCATTGTTTCAATTCCATGTGTTTTATTGCTCAAAAATACCTAGAAAGACACGCATACTGTAAGTAGGGCCGCCTTTCCACAGACCTGTAGTTTAGCCTGTTGGGGTCAACTGTTTGTCTCCATGGAGATAGATAAGTTTAATGCCATAATGTGGAATATTCAAGACAAAGCTATAACATCTCCACAAAGGCAAGGTGGTAGACCAAAGCGCTTAACAGTGCATTATCAATTCACACCACACTCGGTGATGGTAAACACTTGGGGCAGACTGACGTAAGTGAGGCTGCCAATCTCTGCCATCGGCCCCTCCAACCACTACCAACACTCACGCACATACCACATTTATACTTGACAATGTGGATGAAGTGCCTTCCCTAAGGACACAACAACAGTTTTTGCCACTGGCGCCCCACTGTGGAACCTCATATTCCCAGTAACTAACCAGGCCCGGCCGTGCTTAGCTTCTGAGATTTTATGAGATGAGCCATTTAACCATCAACTATCTGGTTATAGGGTGACCACTCTACTCGAACCTTTGTCACCCTGTCTAGTTTTCCTCCTGTGCATCTTTTCTTATTCTCTTTCACCTACTGTTTATGGTATATTAATAGTAAAGTCCATTAACACTGCACCACTGCCATTTGATAAATTGTTAAGTAACAGATCATCGCATTTAAACCTTTCTAAACGTCTCTAATGTGCTTTCAGGAGTCATTGCCAGTCCATCTCGATAGACACGTTTCTGAATTGCATTTGTAAATGAGCCTTCCTCTTTGGGCGTCTGTCTTGTATACATCATTATTCGTCCTCTGAATGATCTGCTGCATAAGGCAGATGACTATGACATTTATCCAGCCGCCCAGCAGGTGTGGATGGATCTCTGTCCATTAATTTTACATTAGCTTTCTGCGCTCTGATTGGCCGCTCTGTCCCTCCAGGAGGACTCCACTGCAGTGCATATCATGAGCCAATCTCCTATGGACCTTTCACTCATTGGACTTTATAAACCTCTAGATGTTTCTCAGTTTTCAGTGCTGGTCATCGGTGCTGCAAAAGGCCATTACAAGACTTCCATTTGGAGATAATTATAGCTGTGACAATATGGAAGAAGTGATTTGGTTACAGAGTCGTTAACTGTGGAGTAATTAGGCTAATGGGGACATATGGACATCAAAATCAGATAAACCCAACACACAACACCACCGTAAAAGTGATGAGTTCAGGAAAATATGGCCTCTGGTTGGGCTGGCATGTTATTTACAGAATCCCTTGTGGAAATCTTGTTTCTTGTCAGCTGTTAAGCATAAGCAAAATGATTACTACTAACTACTATATTAGACTACAACCAGCAAACCCTGCCTCAGGCTGGTACTACAAAACCTACTACTACCATCTAGAATACTTCACATTCATATAAAAAGGAGCAGACCAAGATCAGGACTGGTACTACTAACAGTTCTGATCTTGGTCCTACTAATATCATCGCTACTTCTATTAATACTTGTTACTAGGCTACCATAACTACTACTGCTACAATTACTACTACTACTACTACTACTACTACTGCTGTGATTACTACTATGATTACTACTACTACTACTACTACTACTGCTATGATTACTACTGTGATTACTACTACTACTACAATTAGTACTACTACTACTGCTACTACTACTACTACTACTGCTACTACTACTACTACACTACTGCTATTACTACTCCTACTATACTACCACCTTTTGTTTAACATATATTCTCCCCATCTATAAATATCTTTTTAACCAAGTTGTCATGTATTACATTTTTTTCCCACAGTTTTTCTTGCCATCCTAGATTCATCTTCTTTCAACTTTGTTTATAGAGAACCTTAAGGCCAGTTGGTATTTAATAGCTGGTGGTTAATTATGCATCTAGCTACCAATTTAGCTACACAGTAAATGGCCCCAACTGCTTACACAAAAGATGTTTTATCTATACACGTGTCCTATATGATTCTTTTGATACCAAACACATCTTCTACTATACATAATTGCTATGTATATTAGTAATTGGCTGTTCACTGTATGCCCCTCACATGTGCTTTTTAACGCGCTGTTTTGCATCTAATTATACATTAAAATAGATGTCATCGCTATTGCAGAGATAGAGCACAGGATGGAAATAGGTTTGACATGAATTTACATTATTCCTGTTTATTGTAACATCAAGTTGGAAGTCAATATGAAAAGAATTAAAAGACCAAAGAGGTAATTATTAGGATGGTATTAAAACATGCTATTTTAACCTAACAATTAACAATTATGTGCAACAACTTCTGTTTACAAATGAAGGTTTTGCCATTTGAATTTTTTATAATAGCTCAGGAGCTTTTGAAAACAAAGCGTTTTAGTCTTAGTTAACAATCAGCTGATAACCCATTCAGATCTGATTTTCAGTGTGGGTTTACATGCCAAAAGAAATCGGTTCACCAACTCCACAAGGGGGTCTGAGATTAATAAAACATGCTGGGTAAGCGGGGCAGTGGTGGAAGAAGTGCTCAATTTTGTTACTTTAATAAAAGTACAGATATAGAGGCAAAAAGTTACTTAAGTAAAAGTATCACATGGCAAAATCTACTAAAGTAGAAGTGTAAAAAATAAAAGTATTTCACATAAGTGTTGTTCATTTGTTAAAGTGTTACATGTAGTGATATTGATTAAAAATTGTGCATATTTTGGTCAACAGGAATACAAATCAATTTCTTAATTTTTCTTATGAATTTTGTGTATTTATTTTTGTTTGCTCAAAGCCGAAGCTTGAACATGAAAATTTAGTCAGGATGTTACCCGAACAACGGTAAAAATAACTCCTGAAATCATATGAAAAGTACTTTTTACTTTTCAGTCCAGTTAAAAAAATTTGTGGAGTAGAAAGTACAGATACGTACCTGCTCTCAAAAAATTCTACAGTACTTTACTACTTTGTTACTTTCCACCACTGAATCTGATAATCAAATATACCAGACTCAGTTCACTAACGGCATTTTAGAATAACAGCTGTGCAATTTGAATTTCTTTAACATCTTTTCCATTTTGCCCATAATCTTTGTCTTTAGTACATTATTTTTACATAACATTAACTTTTTGCTGTATTTTTCACGTGCGTAGGTGTGAACAATAGGGGGAAAAAAGTGGTTGCTCACATCAGCTAGTGCTGTTTACATATCATTTCAATAAAGTGACAACTCCAGAAACCAGATAACGACCAGATTTTTGGTGTGTGGTCATTTGTTCAGAGAAGGATTTGCAAAGTTACAGAAGTGCTGTTCCATAAGTGCCCTTAAATTTTTCATTTTTGGCAGTTTTATTGGGTTAAATCGCTTCCGTCCGACATTATTTTTGATTTGGCATAAGAAATGTTGTTTTGCACATTGGTACTTCTCTGTGGGGAATATGCGCAGTGCTATTCGACAAGACAGATCCTGTTTGCAAACTGTGTAAACATCCATGATTGCTGTGTTATTTTGCACATAATTTAACCCCATAATGTGTTGCTTTTTTTGTGGTGTAACGCAAGAGAAATTTACCAGCAAAAACAAAAATGAAGCACATAGTCATTTGTAAATGTAGTGTATAAATGAATTGTCCTGCAGCCAGGTGTTGGATTTTAATTACAATCAACAAAACATTTTACAAACACATCTTTAGCAAATGATCAGTACCAAAACTCCTCCTTTAAAGGTTCCGTAACCAGTTTTTTCCATGTATTTGAACAAGTACAGATACAGTATATTGTATAATAGGCTCTTCAGGTCAAAGTAGGTAAGTGTTTTATTGCCGGTTAGTTGTTGTTAGTTTTACCGTGACGGCAAAACTTCACTCTGGTCTCTGAAAGTTGTGAAAAGTAAACTCAACCCGGTGAGTAATTAGGATGCACAGAATGCATAATGTGTGTTAGCAATAGCATTAAACCACTGCAAAATGAACCAGTTCTGTTTTTCAAGTTTTTAA